>PVJA010017518.1:0-41534 GCA_004027025.1 Myocastor coypus | reverse complement strand
ATTAAAATGAAAACAGGAAAAAGAATATTAAGTGTGTACGACTCCTTCCCATTGGTGTTTGTCAAACTATCATTTGTTGCCTGTGAGCAAAGAGGAATGGTAGTTAGCAGAATGCATTCAAATTTTATTCTTTTTTTAAATTTGAAAAGTCATAAACAGAACATAATGTAGTAAGACAGATTTTAATAGGAAAAAAAGTGTAATAGCAGATAAAATAAAACTGAATTTCATAAACACTGTAGAACTGCACATGTTGCAGCAAGGTCTATAGGAAGTTACTACGTCAGAGCGCCAGAGAAGGGGATGGGATAATCTCATCAATTCGTCCCTGGAAGCCTCCTATGTTACGGCATGTGGGCCGGCTGTGTGAAGCTGAGTCCCTCAGGCCTGCAGTTCATTCAAGAGATAAACGTAGATGCGCATATGAGAAAATGTGAGGCCCGTAGGACAGTCAAGCACTGCACGGAAACAGATATTTAAAAACAAACCCAGGGGGCGTGGCGGGATGGCTCAGTGGTCTAAAGTGCCTGCTTGGGAAAGCTTGGGTGGCTTCAGGGACCGTGGTTCGATCCCCGGCACCACATGCTGCACCAGCCCTGCCCTTAGGGCGGGCTGAGCCGGCCATAAAAATGAGTGAATAAACAAACACAGACTCTGAAACAAGAAAAAAAAAAATAAGTAAAAAATTAAAAAACAAACAAACAAACAAACCCAGGCTTAGCAACGTAATTCATTTGTGTGTTGCTTTATTGAGAAAACCTTCCTCCCATATCTAGAGCTGCAGTTAAACTTTGATATGTTTTCAAGAAAGCTGCAATAAAACGTAGTGCTTTATGCAATATAAAGTGGGCTTCCTTAATGTCAATAACATAGGTTCAGAGTACCTGTGGATTTTTATATGAAATTCTAAGTGAAGAAAGTTTTCCATTTAACAAATTGCATTAGCATATTTTGAGGCAATGATTAATCCAAACAATATATGTTCTAAAAAATAAAAGGGGAATTTTAAAGATTGTTAAAAATATTAATAACTATTTCTACTAGATCTAACCTTGAATTTGTGCCTCCGTTTTTCTTCCATCAACAATGTTCTCTTCAAATATTGCAATAATATTAAGAATATATAATAATGAAAAAAATCCTATCTAAATTCTCTTTTCTGTGCCAATAATTTTTGACATTTTGAATTCTTCGCTATATTTAATGTGTTGAAATCATTTTTCCCTGTGTAGCTTCAAATTGAGCCTGATAAGTGTTTTGAAGGTACCAGATGGGAACACGATGGAGCTCCAGCGCCAGCTGGAGAAGTCTGGCATTGGCCAGAATGGGACAGTGGGAGCATCAGAAGAGTGGTGACATCTATAGATTATGACAAAATTTCTTTGTTATGCCAAATCATAATAAATATTTTCTAACAAGTAACTTTAAATACATTCAGATTGACACTATGAGGCTTCCAAATTTGGAAAATCAGACATTCTTTGAGATGAACAAATTCTTGTCAGTAGAACACTCTGAAAGTGTTTGGCTTATTTTACCTCTGTGCAATATGGAAAACATACTTCAAATTTAGTACATTGCAAATATCTTCGAGAATAATCTACCAAGGTTAAAATAACACACAGGTCCCTCCTTGTCTTCTCTAAATACATACTGGCTACTTGCATACAATTAATATGAATTTTAATAGGTAAATTTGTGACCTTACAAAAAAAATCCATTTAATTGCCATTCAAATTAAATTTCAAGTTGCAAAGATATCCCAAGAGTCTAAGAGTCTGCGTAGGAAAGTGCAAGGAGCCAGGCTTGATCCTGGTACCTCAAACCATGTGAACCCCACCCCAGGTGCTCTGAGCTGGTCACCAAAACCGAGAGTGATAGCGCATGCCTGTAATGCCAGCACAGGGGCGCCTGAAGCAGGAGGCTCACTACAAATCCAAGCTGAGTAGGTAGACCCTGTACAAAACACACAAAATTAAAACAAAATCAAAATGAATTAAATTTCAAAGGAATAAACTTTACTCTTGAGATCCAAACTTATTTTTAGTGAAGACAAAACCTATTGTGTTCAAACTTTAATGTGACTTGGGTATTGCTTTTTCTTCCTTTAATGTGTAAAATATGAGTGAATATTGTAACTAACCAAGCAAAATCACTGAAGAATAAGTGTACTTGGGGAAACACAGAGTGGAACTCATCGTGTGGTAATGATCCATACTTTCGCAAGACAACAAACTTTTAGTACTTGTATACTGACTTTGCAACTGTATCCAATATATTAGAATCTCTAAACATCTCAATGTATAAAATTTCATCCTGAGTTTCATTTAGCATCGATAGATTTATTTCTGCTATAAATGACAAATGAAGGAGGCTTCCCCGCTCTATGTACTGTCTTGAATACAAAGTCCATATGTGTGCGGTACTAAAGCCTGAATCTTAACCACTAAAAATATGTGTCATGTGTGATGGATTCAGTTCACAACACAACAGTGTGGGTTGTTTGTGAGACAGCCAAGCACAAATGGTGTCGTCCCAACTGTGAGTTGTGTCACAAATTAGTTTTCACTTCTAAAAAGTAGACATCCAAGATATTTAAAACCCCAGAGAATGTCCAGGTATATTTGCTTATGAGATTTATTAGAATGTGGCCATTTTGGGTCAGGTTACTGAAAATGTCACACATTTTTAAATAAAAGAGATGAACATGAGAATGTCTGATTCCTCTGCATGTTACTAGCTGCCAGCTTGAAAAATCAATGTGACACTAAACCTGCAAAATGTAGCTTTTAATTCATTCTGAGGGTCTGCTGAGCAAGAGATTCACCCATGACAGCACCAACCTGTCTGCTGTTAACGTTTCCTTACTAACCCACATCTATTGGAGAAGACTCAAGCAGACAGCGCTCACTCTAAACATGTGGATTTAAATGCACATACTTACATATTATCTCTTGCAATATTAAGGCCGAGTTATTATGGAGAGGTCTTTTTAAAAGTGGTCCTTAGAGATGATATAAGCAGAAATGACCAATTTTGTTTCTTCTAAAGAATTATCAAGGGCTGGCCAAATAGCTCAGTGGATAAAGTGCCTGCAAACAGGCACAGGGGTCAGGGGCTCAATCCGTGGGCCTGCCGTGCTGGGCTTGCCCCTGGGGGAGTACTAAGATGGTAATTGAGACTGGGCGTGGTGGCGTACACCTGTAATCCCAGTCCTTGGGAGGCTGTGAACAGGCAGATCACTATGCGTCCAATCTAATAGTGAGACCATGAACCTCTTTTGACCCTTCCTTAAACTACAACAACAACAATAACAACAGTAATAGCCGGGCATGGTGGCTCACGCCTGTAATCCCAGCACTCGGGAGGCTGAGGCAGAAGGATCGGTGTGAGTTCGAGACCAGCCTGGGCTACAAAAATGAGCTCAAGGCCAGCCTGAACTGCATAGCGAGACCCTGTCTCAAAAAGACAAAAAAAAAACAAAAACAAAAACAAAAAAAAAAAACCCAGTAATAATGATAATAGTAATCATACCTACATGCATACATACATACACACATAAAAAATAAAGAATTATGATACTGGGGCTGGGGAGATAAATCAGTTGAATAAGTGTTTGTCTGGTAAGTGGAAATTTCTAAGTTCAACCCCCAGTACCACACGCACACACACACACACACACAAACAAATATTACTATATGATTAGCTAATAAGACAACAGACTTAACACAATTTGAAGATTTTTATTTCCAGGACAAGATTGTAAGTGTAAAGAAAATCACTTGTAAAGCTGGGGTAAACGTAATGGCATAAGTACTAGACTGGCAAAAGTGAGATCTGAATTCGATCCATGGTAAAAGAAAAACAAATAAATAACTAAAAATCACTGGTAGTGTTTTGTAATAATTCAACTTGATATACAATAAAACACAAAATATTATCAATTTAAGTTTGATCTTCCTAATCTCTGTAATGCATTTGCACAGTTTTATTTTTACGTCATCCGATTACATGTTAATCCTAATTTTAAATAAATAAATACTATTATTTTGAACACTAGTAATTAACTAATTTTCATATGCATGAAGTGTTCTTAGAAGAAATACTCTTTGAGTCTAATTCTTTCCACACTATCTGAATTTCGCTTCTGAGGTATTTTGTTTGAAGTGGGCAGCACTGCTTACAGTCTTTTCAATAATAAATCATCAAACTTTCATGTTTCTGGAGGCACAAATATCTAAGATCTATCAGTACAGGAGGTACAGTTAAGTTTTAATAAATACAATTTTGTCTAATTTGGCTAACTCACAGGAACAATAAATATTTAGTCCAGTTGAGATGGGAAATAATACAAATAACCTAGTATTCCTTGGAGGATGAAATTTAAATTTTGGTATGGAGATAAATTTATATCTGTAGAGTAAAATTTTTTTAGTAAACACACGTTTATTTATAGATTAGTATAGCCAAGGAAATCAGTTCAAGCAGCTTTAGTTCTGAGAAAAATAACAACTATTTTATTGATATAAATAAAATCCTGCTATACCCTGAACACTTTCTAATATTTCTTTTATGCCTCCTGCAGTTTGAGAAGTAGCATAATTTCCAAATACTGCAGTGTATAAATGGATATAGCTTTAGTTAATTAGAAGGATTAAAAAGTAGTTGTTATACATGCATATTCCCATTGAAAAGGCTCTTGATGATAGTCCAGTTCATTGGAAATTTTAGGTTTTTATTAGGTAGCTCAGAGGGCTCACTGAGATTCGTCCGTCAGTAAGCCAAGAACCCCAAACGCAACTTGGCTTTATTTTAGGCTAGTGAAACGTGATCTTCAGTAAAGAAGGACCGGATGCGTAGTCAGGAACATGACCACGATCTCAGTCTACTTCCATCATTTCTCCCTCATTTCCCCATCTTCAGTTTCACACAGTCGTCAACCATTAGCATTCCAAGCAAGGGAGAAAGCAACAAACAGGGATCCCACAGGTGAGTCTACTATCTATCACCTGGAGTCGCAGCTTTCCGGGATTTTCAGTAACAGATCACAGCTGTCCCTGGGCCCCATTCATTACATTCCGTTTCTTGAAATGCTAGTCAGGCTAAAATTAAGCTTAGAAAATTCAAGGCTTCTTTTTGATTTAAATTTAATTTATCTTTATTTTGAGTAAGAACAAAAGCAAGAACAAAAATCAGAAACAAGGACAGTGTTATGGTTTATGTCTAGTTGTCCCCGCAAAGCCCCATGCAATCATGGGGCGGGGATTTCTAGAGATTCAGTCTTCCCTCATGATCCCTGGCATTATGTGTTCTAGTACTGATGGGATTATGGGTCTGAGTACTGCTGGAAATTATCGGTGTGGCCTGAGGCGGATAGGCAAAAGCAAAGGGCCTGATGTGATTTAAAGAGAGACAGAGAGACAGACTCGCGCTGTTGCTGTGCTGCCCTGATTGGTCCGCTGCCTGTGTCACCAATTTCTTGCTGTACCACTGCCATGAACTGGATGCTCTCTGCTTAGTTCCACTCAGCCTTGGGCCAGCTAAATATGAACTGAAGCCTTCAGTAACTGTGAGCTAAATAAACCATTCCTTCCTTCATTTGAGTATCAGGTATTTGTTCCAGCAAGGAGAGAAAAGTAGCTAAGACAGGCAGAAATAGAGTATTATACAACAGTACATATGTTATGGATTTTTTAAAACAAGAGTAGCTGGTTAGCAATGGTTCATATGTCATCAAGTTTTTTTTGTGAAACCTATTACTCAGATTAACAGATTAAATGTGTAAGACTGGACATCTGATTATTACCCCTTGCTTTCAAGAAACAAACTTTTACTATTGTTTCTTTTTTTTTTTTTCCCTCTTCTTACCTTTTTAAAAAAATATTTTAAAGACAGTATAGTAACAAATGATATGACATTAGAAATAGTGCACAATTAAATGATCAAGACAGCAGGCCTTTAAGCATGGCTTTTGTATTACACATTGCTCTGTTTGATGTACTTGCTGGGAAGATTTCCTTCATAAGTCAACCATAGTTAATGGTTAAAATGTACTTTTCTGCGATATATTTGTTTCTTTAAAATTAATTTGGGATTCACACAAAACTATACATATTTTACCCATTACTATAAGTTAAGTAATTAAAAAGTCGTCTATTTAGAAATGGAAAGATATTAATTTTAAATCTGTGACCTCCAAAATAAATAATTAAATAAGTATAAAATAAATCTCTGATCTCATCAAAATGCTTGTCATCTCTCCAGCTTGTCCACCTGTAGTAGCTTATAGTTAGTTGGGTGGAGAGCTACGGCTATAGTAATAATATCCATAAAATTCTAGGTACTTCAAACATAAAGTTTAAGAAAGAACTAATATTTCCTTTTTGCTGAATATATCTTAGTCTTGCAGTCTTATGTAGAAATTTTCAAGTTTTTTGAAAGCTTTATCATTTTTTGTATGTATACATGTACACATGTATTTGAATAGAAACTTATGTGAATAACTCCATTATTGTCTATTTGCAATACAACATAAATGCATTTATAGTCAGAAAACGAGGGGATTTTTCACATCGTGAAACCATTCACTTTTTTATCTTTCTGCATCAGAATCGTGTCACTTAGCATCGTGGTCTGAAGCTGCATCCATTTTCCCTAAGAGGGCTTGTTTTCCCTCAAAGCTGACTAATACTCCATTGCACGGATCCATCACCCTTAGTCATACATTCAACAGTTCACAGCCATTTCAGCACCACTACTGGGAAATTAGTGTGTCATCTTGTTTTTTTTTTTACCAACTTTTGTATTTTAGGGAAGGGTCTACAGAGCATTCATGGTCTCAGTACTAGATCAAACTCATAGTGGCCCTCCTGTGTACAGCCTGCCAAGAGCTGGAATTATAGGCGCACACCACCACACCCAGTATCTATTGCAGTCTCACTGTTCCCCAGGGTAGGGCCCATATAGCAGGCCTCAGGAATTGAATCCCTAGCCCCTGTGCCTGCTTGCAGGTGCTTTTATTCTATAAATTTAAAAAGATATTTTGCGTAAAAGCTTGGAACAGTTATTATCCATAAATAGATTATAATCTAATAAAATTTTACTCTTATTTGATACTTAAATGATGAATATAAAATAATTAGCCAAGAGATTATGTCAGCCAGGCTTTGCCAAGACACTATAAATCTTCTAAAAGTAATGAGAAGAAGTTAAATCATTGTATTCCAAATTTCTGGGAAATCTGTAGTATTGATTATATGAGAGAATGTATTTTAAGACTAAAATCAGTGTTTTGTATTAATTAAAATGAACAAGATGTTCGCTACTCAGTTTAATGGGCAATTATGTCTAACACACATATAAAATATTATATATACATATATTATATATATAATTTATAGTGTCCACATTTGTCATGCAATAAAACTGTCCAGACTAAATTTTACTCTGTAGTAGGAGTGAATTTCTTGCATGACATATTTGCTCTCAAGACAGTGTAACTGTGAAGGTAACAAGAAAATTTTCAACATTGCATGCTCTGTAAATTAACAGTGACAAACTAATTATAGTGGTGGATCCAACCCCCTGACAAAAGTTATTCTGACCCTTTCTAAATCTATAGTGCATAAATTACTGTACTGAAGATTACAGCTCAATAACAAGGTAAGCGGGAGGTGACCAATAAGGCACCACTGCAGGAGTCACTATGTATTTGTTCACTCCCATTTTCATCCAATGGTCAAGAGCCAACGATTTTTTAGCCAAAGTTGTTCTGCAAACTAGTACTATTACTGCAGCAGAATTTTATCACATGAGCAGTATCTCCTAAATAAATACTCTTCAGAAACTGTTCTATGTATTTTTAATACCGGTGAAAAAAGCATATTAACATATGCTTCCGACTTCCACCTGAAATATTGAATAGAAGTGTTTATTTTTCCTCTACATGTTTATACTTCTTACCGGAACTCCATTTCTTATATAACATAGATATGCATTTATATTCTTAATTGTTAAACCTCCAGCTATTAAAACCTTTCTTTCACAATGTATGATGCACTTCCACACAGTCACATGCATACAGCCAAATGAAATTTTTACCCTATATGATTCTCTTTACTCGCATTGTTCTTGCTATCTCTTTAAATGACTATGTTAGTGTCTTTCAATCTTTTGGGGTTATCAAGGACACCCTATGGAAGTCTTTGCAACTTCTCCTTCCAAAGAATCAGAGCAGTTAAATGTTACTTTTATTCAACTAATCCAGGACCTGAGCAGTTTTAACTAATTCAAAATTATCACCTATGTGATTCTACCACTATACATAGAATATAATAAAAGTTCTTCTGTTTAATTGTTTAGCTTCAAATTCATATTGATCACTTAATACATTGTAAGTGAGAAATAACATTTTTAAAGATACATTAGAGGGCCAGGGAGATAGCTTGGTGGTCTAAGCACCTGGCAAACACAGGACTTGGGTTTCATCCCTGGTACTATATGCTATCCCAGTCCCATGCCGAGCTGGGGACCAAAATCTAGCGAGGTGCTTCATGCCATTATTTCCAGTACTGGGAAGTTTGAGATATGAGGAACATTATGAGTCTGAGCTGTATAGTGAGATCCTGTGCCACATAAATAAATATTAAAATAAATACATAAATAAATTAAAGTAAAGTAAAAATTAAGATACATTATGCCAGGACTGATGTTTGTTCAGACTATATGAGAAATCCAATTCAGTACAATATGAAATTATGTTTTTTCCATTTACGTATTATTATATTACTCTACTGTGTACTGAAGTGTTCACAAGTTCAATGACTTTAAATAATAGCATAGTTATTAGCTCACAGTCCGCCTGCAGTCTATGATAGAAATTGTCATGTGGTTAGCCATCAGACTATCTACATTCTCATCTATCTCTCCACTATCATCTATCTTTTCATAATATTTTAAATATTCTAATACTTCTATAATTTATTGTAAAAGATATTAAACTAAAACATATTATCCACTGAATGAAACATAATAAATTTAATAAAATTGCACAAATGTTTCATCAAATCTTTTAAAGTTCACATTGAATATTCAAAACCAAATAAATCTCAGGGCTAGAGAAATAGCTCAGCAGACCACAGCGCCTGCTCAGGGAAACTTTGCCAAGCCACTTTCCCTGCACCAGACGCGGCTCCATGCTCACCACCAGGGAAAGCTGATTGGGCCAAAACAAACAAACAAACAAACACACAAACAACTTAGCTTCTTGGACGACACACACTTAAATGTTATTTTTTTTAAAAAGGTTAGAAAAGGGGCTGGGTAGATAGCTCCGAGGCACAAGTGCCTGCTGGGCAAGTGCAAGGTCGTGAGTTCGAACCCTGGTCCCACCAAAAAAAATAAATAAATAAATAAATAAAAATAAAAATAAAAATAAAAATAAAAAAAGGTTAGAAGTGGCCCAGCAGGATGGCTCAGTGATCTAAAGCACCTGTTTAGAAAAGCTTAGGCGGCTTGAGGGAGCACAGTTTGATCCCCGGCACCACATGCTGTGCCAGTCCCACCCCCAGGGCAGGCTCAGTCATCCATTAGCTAGATGTAGATCTAGATCTAGATGGTAGAAACATATTCTTGCTTAGAGTCTACCAAGAGTAGGAAAACACTCAAGGTATTTCTTTCTACACAGTTACTTTAATATGAAGAACTCTTCTTAACTATGTCCAAGTCTTTTAGTTAATTAACTTGAAGGTCACAAAAGGAACAAACAGATGAGTCACCAATTTTCTTGCTATTAGTGGCCCCAAAGCCCTGGATTTGACAGGAATCAGGAACTAAGATGCAATACATCTAAAACCTCTTGACTGTGTTCTTCCCCCTGGGAATGGCGACTCAGTTTTTTTTTTGTTGTTTTTTTTTTCTCAGATTTGGAAAACTCAACCAATCTATGGCATTTCCATTTATGAAAAAAATGTATGACTTGAGATTAGGGAATTCTGTTTTTATGGTGACTTTTATATACATAAACTGTTTAAAAACTGTTAGAAATCTCTCAAGCTTCTTCATAGTAAATGGTCATCTAAACAAATAATATAAAGGTAGCCCAGCTAAATAATGCTGGGTAAGCGCAGTGTTCTAGAATCAATGTAGATCCATAGATCTGTAAGACCTGACACTCACAGGTCCACCCTAGTGCGCTTCTATGCTATAATTTAGCTAAATAAACATAGAGCTTATAACTGGACAGCAAATCAAGTATTGTAATGAATCTAGCTTGGTAAAATTGGGAAAAAAAACATTAATGCTGCAAAGAAGAAATACTTAAGGCTGTTTTGGTTTTCACTCAGTGAGATAGTCTAGCCTACAAGTATCAGACAGGTAATTAGATTTTCAATAATTTTTTTATTATTTATTTATTTATCTATTCATTTATTTGTATTTTAGGGAAGGGATGTTAGGGTGTTCAGGGTCTCACTACTCAATTGAACTTCTAGTGATCCACCTGTTTATAGCTTCCCAAGAGCTGGGATTACAGGCATGTATGGCCACGCCCAGTCTCAAGTGCCATCTCAGCATGTCCTGGGGTCAGAGGCAGCATGGAAGATACGGGGATCTAACCCTGCCTCCTGTGCCTGTTTATAGTAGCTTGTAGCTTTAGTCCACTGAGCTATTTGGCCAGCCCATAAAAAACTGCTGAAGCAGCTTCCTCCAAGATGCTCACCGAGTCCCCAAATACAAACTACTACAAACTGCAAAGTACCCACTTGAGTACCATATATTCTTTGTAAAAATTTATGCTAAATTGCTTCTGTGCTGCATTAAAAATCTTAAAACATTTCACTTCTTTTTCATTTTTTTCTAAACTAATATTATGAAAGATCTACATGTATTGAGCTATAGAGATCTTCCTTAATTACTCCTCCTCCCCCCTTGCCGAAGGCAGTGATGAGAGTTAAGTCTTTGGGCATAAAATCGTTTCTTTATTCTATAATTTCTTCTTGAATTATTCATTTTTTATTCTTGATATATAAATCTCATTTTTTTAATGACTCATATTTCTTTCTCCTGTAAATACGTTTCTAATCAGGTACCTCAAAACCATTTCAAAACAATTGCACCTGTCTTAATTTGTTTCTGACTATTTACTTGTTTACAGTTTTTATTAACAGCATTAGCAGCAGACTGTAGTCCTTCAAATAGGCCATAAACATGCTTACTAAGGCACAAAGTGAGTATTAAGCTTACAAATTATGTTTAATAAACATTAAAATAAAATTTAGTTTCTCTTTGCCTCATATCTGTTTTTAGTAATTACTCTAATATTTGATATAAAATTCTGATTGGTTTTATTTTAAACATGATTTATTTTTATGTAAAGTGTGTTCTCAGCTTAGTAAAAGCATAGACAATTTCTGATAATTCCTAGGTAACGTGGAGATGTGTGAAATCTGTAGCTATAGCTTGTGTGAGATAGATCTAAAGACTAAGAGTCCTTCCTTTACAAAATTTAAAAATATGCCGAATTTGACTACTACTTTTACACACATAGTTCCTTCAATATGCAGATATATCCATAGGTTATGATATAAAGAACTAGAATTTTGAGAATTTCATACTAAAAATTGTGTATTTTATTATCTGTACTATGTGTAAAATATTGCAAGGTTAAAGACAGTTAACATGGGGCAGGTAATGTCAGTCATGGCTAACTTTAATAACTCATTCAATTAAAAAAGTTTCAGGGGCCTGGTGGGATGGTTCCGTGGTCTAAAGCGCTTGCTTGGGAAAGCTTGGGTGGCTTCAGGGTCCGCGGTTCGATCCCTGGCACCACATGCTGCGCCAGCCCTGCCCACGTGGCGGGCTGAGCCGACCATAAAAGTGAGTAAATAAACAAATAAAGGTTGTTATAAAAAAGTTTCAGTCCACTTCCTAACTAGTCATCATTTTCTTTATTTGAAGATGCACAAACAAAACACTGTAGTAGTTATTGCATCTTAGGGTTGAAAAGCAGATAACAAAAATGTCAATCCGAAAGACATTGTATACTTATAGGTAGATGCTAAAGAATAAGTTTAATAGTGGATAAAAAATTTTATCATGGACAAATTTAACATATGGTGTACCACGCAGATACCCTTATTTATTTATTTATTTATTTATTTAACTTTTTTTTTTTTTGGTCTTTTTCAGACAGAATCTCACTATGCAGTTCAGGCTGGCCATGAGCTCACTTTTGTAGCCCAGGCTGGTCTCAAACTTGCACTGATCCTCCTGCCTCAGCCTTCCAAGTCCTGGGATTACAGGAATGCACCACCATGCCTGGCTCATGCAGCTACTCTTACTTGAAAATATTTCATGTTACATGTCCTTTAAAATTAAGATAGTTTAAACTGATGGTCTTCACTTTTCGGTATTGAATATATCCATGGTGGATATTATATCCACTTTAAGTATGTCGAAATTAGAAGTAGAAAGTCTATTCATAGATCACACAAAGCTATGAAAAGTAATTTTTACCAGTAACGTTAGGTAGCAGAAATACATTATTTTTGGTACTTTATCAATATAAAGTGACTGTGGTCTGTAATTTATAATTCAATCCTACTTTGTACATTTAAGATTTCTTTTTTACAAAACAAAGCATATTGATTTATGTCAGTTCTTTCATGATTTATAAGACAGAAATAATGTATTAAATTATGACTTTTGTCATTCAGGACTTTTAGATGTGTGCTGCTTCTAATGTAAACTCAGTTACTGCTACACTCTTTCTCAAGTAAATGGTTGGTTAATAAAAAGATAAAAAAGGATATTAATTGAGAATAAGAGACTCAGCAAAATACCATAGACTTGACAGGCAACGATTTTGTACATCCTTAGATTTCTAAATGTCTGTGTAAAGATGTGTAACTGTTTTTATCACATTCTGTAGAGATTTATCAGAATATCAATGATTGAAGGAAAATACTAATGTCGAGCTAAGTCTAAGATGTTTGATATTTAGAAAGGCAATGATGTTGAGCTCAATTACCTATGTTATGAGTGATTGTATCACGAATATTCTCTGCTTGAGGGTTGAGAATGTAAGTTAATAGACCAAAAATTGGAGAAAAAGAAGGACTATGAGGATAGCCATCATTTTGGCTCTAGCCCTTCAATGTCAGTGAGGACTCAAGACATAAGAGAAACTGTGCTGTAACATCCTATAACTCAGTGGTTTCTCAGATTTTCTGGTCGAGTAGATTATGGGACCTCAGAGAAAAGGTGTGCCTACGGAGAGTTACCTGTAGAGAATACATTCTCTCAGGCTTTCACAGAGAGAAAACTGGTCAAGCAATGACCGTGATTCGTCCCAATGTCTGACACTGACAACAGTTCTGCAAAGCACTGTATATGGTTCCAGAGTTAATCGTGAGGAGATTTGACCTTGGACAATACAAATGATGAAAGTTTTGTTGGACAGGTCTTGCTTTAACTTGCTCTTGATCACCCAGCAGAAAAGCTTAACTATGAGGCATAAAATGCAGAGCTAGATTAGTATGGTGAGCTGTAAGAGGCTTAAAACAACAGCCTTCAACATTGCCAGTTTCACTGGTAACCCATTGCAATTATGAAACTTGTACTATGTATACATCTACTTCCTCCTACTTCAAAGACAAGAAAACTTTTTCTTCTTTTTCTATTTTTTTTTATGAACCAATATCAATTAGAAAATTTGTCACTTCTGTACCCTGTGCTCTGTATAAATTTTATGAGGACAACAACATGGAGTGTATCAATTATTGCGAGTGTGCTGCTAACATGTTTTGAAACTCTCATATTGTCATCTCTTATTAAAAGTAATAAAAAAATGTAGACTTAATCTGGCTACAAAAAATAAAATAAATAAATAAAATTATGGCTTATGTTTCAAATTATAATGTCGAGAAAAGCTAGAAAAAAATAACAGTTCTAAGCAAGTTTAAAAATTCATCAAATTTGTAAAACACTTTGTTAACCTAATCAATCTAGGGATAGTTAAGTGTACGCTCAAATAAACAACCAAATCAGAGAAAGCATAGATGAGAGCAAATTCAGCCATCTTCATGTGATGAAATGATGGATATATTTCTTAGAACACAACAAAAATAGTTAAAATTATCTACTACCAAAACATCAACAGTTACAGAAATAATTTTTGGATATTTCTTCATTTGCTTATTTGTTTGTTTGCAAATAAGGTGTCTGAGTCCATGCCTAAGGAACATGCTGTTGAGACTTTTTTTTTGTCTTTTTGAGACAGGGTCTCGCTATGAATTTGAGGCTGGCCTTGAGCTTACTTTTGTAGCCCAAGCTGTTCTCGAACTCGCACCAATCCTCCTGCCTCAGCCTCCCAAGTGCTGGGGTTATAGGCATGAGCCACCACGCCCAGCTTCTGTTGAGACTTTTAGAAATTATTTCTAAAAAATGAAGATGGGTAGATTGACCAATTTTTCATACCTATACCTATTATTAAGAACAACAAATCTGATGAGGAAAATGCATAATATAACAAGCCTTGTTAAAATTTTATTCTTTTTTTTAAACTGTGCAATTTGTTTTGTTGATTATTACTGTTTTGATCTTTGTTCTATTTGCCCTTACATTAAAATAATTTTTTTAAATTAAGAAAACATATATTAGATTAAATTAAGTTTTAAAAAGTGAATGAGTGTTTTAATCTAAGAGGCAAGTTCTTTTACCTTGTTACTTGAATTTGTAAATTTGCTAGAGTTATGTTGAACTATATACTTGTCTTATGAATTTGAGCTTGTTACATTAAAGACAAATGCTTTTGTGTCATAAATACCAAAAGCTATGCATAATTTTCGGGGTGGTAGAGGCTCAGTTCTAGAGGAAGGAGCATATGGCTCAGGACTGCTCATTGCAGTGATCTCCACATAAATCACAATGAAACCATTATCACCTGGGCTGCAATATAAGAAGGGACTTTATAGTTCACAAGACTTAGCCTATTGCTCTAACATTAGGAGAACCAACAAGAGGAATAACTTAACAGAATTCTGAAGGGCTATATTTTCTCACAATTCTTAAATAAGAATGGTGGGAATTTATTTTACATTTATTACCATTGCCTTTACAAGAACATATTGCTAGGAGGTGAATACAGCCACATAATCAAGGGCCTTCACTACCGGGAGACTACAAGTTTTGACATTCCTGCATACAACCCAAGGGTGCATTCCCCCACACTCTTCTGCAAATTCATACTGCAAAATGAAGAAGCTAAGAAATATTCCATAATTTAATGTAATCCCATGCAGCATTGAAGATTTTTATAGCAAAGTTTTTGAAATTATTACTCAGGATACTAGTGACTCTTTCAGAAATATCATTTTACATTCACATTAATCACCTCATTGATTTCAGTAATTTTACCATTCACTAGTTATTTCAGATACAATATATGCTTGACTGAGGTCTATTACGAAATGCATTTGCAAGAGGATATAATGTAAAGCTAGACTTTGATATATATTTTAGTTTTCATATTGTTTTATTTCACCCTACTCATGCAAATGCTAGAAACTACTACATTATCTATAGGAATGAGATTTTGATTTCATTAAGTCATTGATTAATCCTTACTGCTGAGTTTATTAGAAATAAACTGCTGGTTCATCAGAAATAAAATCCTGCTGATAGAATAATCAAAATTCCTAATTTTAATATCATTCCGTATAAATAAAATAGCAATTACCTTGGTTTTGGAAGATCAAGTGCCCATGTACTGCTTGTGTGGTTACCCAAATATTACCCAAACATAATGGAAAAATGTCATTTTTTTCCTTGCTTGCTTGCTTGTTTTCTATTTTACTGTTTTCTTTATTTTTTATGTTTCTTCAGCTTATTGCATTTTGCATTTTTATTTTGCTTTAATTTTATTAATTTCAACAAGAAAGAAACAGCAATGTGACTGTTTCAGAACCTGTCAGTAGCACAGCGACAATAACCAATACAATGAGTACTGTTGTCTCCATAGTAGTTGGTCAGAGTATACGATGTAGACCTAAGTTTTCTAAAGATTGTTGGTACAAATATTTCTTCAACTTGAACTAAGAGAAAGAAGTTGTATGTATAGTCCAATGTTCCATAATAATAGAGGGTTATCAGCAAAACTGGCAATGTCACAAGCTCTTGACTTGAGATTTTTACAACTTATACTAATCTGGGCTTACTTTTTATACCTTTTTGTTAAATTTTTCTGCTGGGTGAGTAAGACTAAGTTAAAGCAATACCTATATAACAAACCATATAATTTTATATCAGACAAGATCAGTCAAATCCCATCAGGATTTACTTTAAAATCATGGACAGCATTTTATAGAATGTTTGCCAGTGCCAGCTATCTGGATGAGTCATGGCCATGGTTTGAGCAGTTTTCTCATTGTGAAAACCTGAGAGAATGTTTTCTCTTTAGGTGACTTTCCTTAGGTACACTTACATCATCAATTCTTTTCCTCCGTGACCCCATAATCTTCTCGAATAGGAAATTTGGGACACCACAGAGTTATAGGATGTCACATTACAGGTTCTCTTTTGTCGTGAGTCCTCCCTTACTTTGGAGGAGTAGGAACAAAATATTGGCTATCCTTGTACCCCTTCTTTTCTGTAATTTTTTGCTCTGATTCCTTAAGTTTTTAATCCGTCCAGAAGATAAGCTTAATGTCACTATAACTCTATAACATAGGTACTTGAGCATAACATCATTGTCTCTCTGAGTATGAAATGCATTAGATTTAACATGAGACCAGTATTTTCCATCAATCATCAATCTTCTAATAAATCCCAATAGAATGTGACTAATATAAAACAAAACAAAAAACAGTTATGTATTTTTACATAGATATTCATAAATCTAGCCATGTAACCAGGTAGGATTCATCTTACAAATGCAAGGAAGGTTCAACATATGCAAACTATACATATAGTACATCATATTAATAGAGCCAAATCCAAAAACTTCATGATCATCTAAATTGATGCACAAAAGGCTTTTGACAAAATCCAACACTCCTTCATGTTCAACGCTCTACAGGAAACTAGAATAGAGTGCCTCTACCTCAGCTTGATAAAAGCCATTTATGACAGTCCAACAGCTAGCATAATTTTAAATTGAGAAAAATTGAAGTCTTTTAGTCTCAGATCTGATATAAGATAAGGATGTCCTCTATGACCACACCTATTCAATATAATTCTGGAATCATTAACTAGAGTCATTAGACAAGAAAGAGAAATAAAAGGAATAAGAATAGGTAAAGAACAAGTTAAACTACAATTATTTTCAGATGACATGATAATCTACATGGAAGACCCAAAAAACTCCACCAAGAAGCTACTAGAATTAATACACAAATTTAGTAGCATAGCAGGACACAAAGTCAACAGCTAAAAGTCAATTCCTCTGCACAGATAACAAACGCATTGAGAGAGAAATTAGAGAAACAATATCTTTCACAATAGCACTGCATAAAATGGAATACTTAAGAATTAACTTCACTAAAGAAGTAAAAGATCTATTCAATGAAAACTGCAGTACTCTGAAATAAGACATCTTAGAGGATTTCAGAAAATGCCAAGATATTCCCTGCTCCTGGATAGGAAGAACTAACATTGTGAAGATGGACATACTCCCAAAATTGTTATATAAATTTAATGCAAGCCCTACCAATATGCTGTCAACATAACTCACAGACCTACTGGTTATTTTTTTAAATTATGTTCTTACATAATTAACAATGTTCATTATACTTGACAATAGCAAACTAGGGAATACAGTCTTTCAGTTTTCTTTTCCTTTTTTTGGAGGGGGTAGATGTTTGGCAATGTTTCTACCCATTCTTCATTTCGAATAGTTTAAGTGGCCCTGACTAAAAGAATGCAGAAAAACATGATAGTCATACACAGTGCCTACAGTTAATTTTTCTTTACAAAATATTTGAAAAGAAAATCTTGGACTTTGAATACGTTGTTTGTTTTGACAAAAGTATGTGCTACTTAGTAAGTTGGACTACTAGCTCAGTCCTATAGAATCACTGATTTCTTCAAAATAAATTGTATTAAAAGAAACTGGTCATTTAGTGAATCCTTAACTAATGTCCAACACAAAATGATTCAATTTCCAGAAAATCAGTTGCTAGCTATTAACAAACACTGAAAAGTCTCCATCCATTCCTACATCCATTCCCATAACGATTTAGATTAAAATGACAATTGTAGAAAGCTGAATGACTAAATTTATATGTAAGTATGCACCCATTTTAACGCACTTTAGAATGGTTTTTAAAATAAGATTTGAAAAAAAAATAAATAAAATAAGATTTGAGCCATGCATGGTGACACACACTTGGAATCCCAATAATAGAGAGGTTGAGGTAGGAGTATTTCTGTGAATTTAAGACCATCCGGAGCAAGATCTTGACTTTAAAATTTAAAAAAAATTTTGTATTGGAGAGATAAACAATTTCAAGAATCTTTATATGTTTTTAGAGTAAGGAATGAAAGAGATTAGAAAAAAGCAGTCAGCAGGGGGCATATTTCAGAAGCAGATGCTTGTCTGCTACCCCATCGGTTTCCTCAGCTAATTGCTAAGGTTTTCCGTTTTTCTTCTGGTGGACTTCCCAGAACTGATACTTCTTGGCACACAGAGCCTCAGTGAGAAGACAGAAGGCAATTATGAAAGCAAGCGAGTAACAGTAATATTCCCTGGGAAACACATCTTTTTATCCCTGTATGATCGTGTAGCATGCAAGGGACATAGTAGAAAGAAAATCCTCTTCATTTAAAGGACTGCACTCTTATTTTTCTAGTAGTTTGTAGATCTTTTGGCAAAGGTAAAGATCACTAGTAAAAACAAAGGAGTCAGAAGTGTGACATTTCCTACCTTTAGACACCATAGACCATGTTATGCAGAAAAACAAAAAGTAACATTTACTTGAGCACAATAACTGTAGCGGTTCAAAAGTAAGTTTGGCTTTACTGACAATGAAGAAATTTAACAGGTAGCGCCAATAATGTGCTATATTCTCTTCCTGTTATGTAGATGTACAGAGTAAACTTTCCCTCTGCCTTCAAGGACCTTTCTTGACCCAAGCTTCCTGAATCTGCTTTCATCTATCCTTATTTATTTAGCTCAAGGCTCATTATGCTACTTACACAATTTTCTTAGAACTAATTGCATATTTATTTTTAATGTGAACTCTAGTATTTGCAGTTACATACTCTGGCCTTCTGGTGCAATAGAAGTGGTTGTGCACTGTTGATAATATGGGTCCACTGAGGGTCGGCGAGATGCTTCAGTGGTCTATTACTTTGTGGAAGGAAATTTTGTAGCATTTCTAATTTTATTTATTTATTTATTTAATTGGTACAGGTTTCGCTACACAGCTCAGACTAGCAGCAGTCCTCCTGTTTCCATCTGCCCACTACTGAGAATATAAGCATGTACCACAATGCTCTGTTTGGTGGCTGGCACAGAGCACCCCAGGTTCTGTGGCAGGCATAGTACACAGCATCAGTAATGGGACAAAGGTCCTTCTGCTTGCCACTGAGCTACCTCCTGAGCCCATATTTTGTATTCTTTAAAAAATAAAACTAAAATAGTAGAATCTAGTAAAAAGTAGAAAAAAAGATAAATAGAAAAGAGCACCTGAAATATTTAACACTGGTATTACCTGGGAATAGCTTTAGTTTCTTATTTTAGAGAAGTCAAAGTGATTGTCTGCATGAGGAAAATCACTGAAGGGTTTGCTCCACTCTCTTAATATAGAAAAATTCACTGGTATGGAATAGGATCCTGGCAGATGGGTGGAAGAGTTGTTAGGCTAGAAATTGAGTTGGCAAAACCTCACCCCATGGAGACTGTCGTGGCGACAGACGTCTTGCTCATCTTTCGTATAGTTTGTTAGCTTCAACAGGTTGGAAACCAAGAGTGGCTTTTGGTTAAGTGACACCTGCCCAGCAACCGTCTCAGCGAAAAAATAAACTCCTTGGTCACTCAAAAATATTCCTGCTCTTCGAGACCAGCCTGGGCTACAAAAGTGAGCACACGGCCAGCCTGAACTGTACGGTGAGACCCTGTCTCAAAAAGACAACAACAACAAAAAAAGCCAGCTGAGAGGCTGAAGCCTTTCACGTTGCTTTCCTCTCCTTTTTGGCAACTTTCTTACTCAGTCCTTTCCATGAGTGCTCTAAAAGTGCTAAGCACGCCAAGCCCAGACCCTTTCTGGGTGCGGAGTCTTCCAGCCTTCCCTTTGGGGCTTGCCCGGTGAGGTCCTGCTCCCCATTTAAATCCTCATCTTCACTTCTGCCTTGCATTTTTACGTCTTCACCTGCAAATAATTAACAAAATGCCACTATGTAGGAGACTCAGTGTAGTGAGTACTCAGGACTCATAAATACCACAGAATTAAAAAAAATAATAATAACTTTTTTACATGAATCATCTGTAATTTATCACATTCTCGGGACTACGCTGTCACAAAGCCTGAATTTACGTAAATAATATTAAGTCTCTATCCTTGTTAGATAACAAGTGATTTCATGAAGCCAAACTAGGTGTTTGTTGCTGAATCCAAAGGATCTCATCTTTTATTCTTGTTTACCTGGACAGAAAGGTAGTCAGTATCTATTTATTGAACTCATCCATTTCCACTTTACAGCTAAGTCTATCCTCCACAGATTGATGTGCATCTAGCACAGATGTCCCACGTCCCAGCAGCACGTGCTCTATTGGCTAAGGCATTTACAGATGCCAGGCACCTGAGCAAATCTCCGGATTAAACTTAATGATGTCTGGAAGGCTTCCACAGGGGCCTCAGTGTCTGTGTCCATCTCCCTCATTAGATTGTAAATCCCTGCACTGAAGAAATTGAATTTTATTCACTTCTCTATGCTTCACAGCACCTTGCTAGAGCATCTTGCATTTAATAAGCCCATGCTACCTGTTGAATTGAACAGATTCATTCCTTGCGCCCAAATCCAGCTTGGCTGTCATTCCCCGGACAAGATTGCTCACATCTCCCATGCAAGACTGATTACTCTCCATACTGGATGCAGACTGATTGTGTTGGTGAAGCATATGCCCGGGCTGAACAAACTCTGGGTCTCTTTCCTTGGGCGCACACACACTGGGTACCGATCTCTCCAGGGCAAGCATCAGACCCAGGGTAGGCATCTTGCAAACTTTACAACAATTAACAGATGAAAATAAAACAAATATTCAGTCAAATAAATAAAGAGAAAAAGACAAATGATCTGATTTTCTGTTTCTTATAGTGACTGATGCCACGGCCTTATTTTTTTTTTTTTTAATCACTAGCCAATATAAATTAAATGCACTTAAAATGGTAGTCTGCAATTTGCAACCAACAAAACACCATCTTGTCTGATTGACAACCAAATGGCATTATCCTTCTTTACTTTTTCCTTATTTCTGTTTCACCTGGGGGCAGGTCTAGCACAGCATGTAGTACTGGGGATGCGACCACAGTTCCTATGGTTGCCTAAGCTTTCTTAAGCAGGCATGTTAGACTGCTGAACCATCTTGCTGATCCTACTTCTTCCTTCTTACATCTCATCCCTCCAACCCTTCTTCCTTTTTTCTTGCTGTAGTTCATTTTCATCACTTTTCAAAATTATATATATATATATATATATATATATATATTTGGAATGGGGTTTTTCTACACAGCTCAGACTTATAATGATCTTCCTGTCTCAGCCTCCCCAGTGCTGGGCTTACAGGCATGCACCACCATGCCATTTTGATGGCATGTAGTACTGGGGATCAAACCCAGGTCCTTGCATTTGCCAGACAGGTACTTGGACTGCCGAGCTATCTCCTCAGTCCCTTCATTCTCAAAACCTAACAGCATAAAATTCACTCCTATTTATTTATTTTTTTAAATTTTTTTTAAGATTTATTTATTTTAGAATTTTTTTTTGTTTGTTTGTTTCAGAATCTTTGTTTGTTTATTCACTCATTTTTATGGCCGGCTCAACCCACCCCGAACGCAGGGCTGGCGCAGCATGTGGTGCTGAAGATCGAACCGCGGTCCCTGAAGCCGCCCAAGCTTCCCCAAGCAGGCGCTTTAGACCACTGAGCCATCCCGCCAGGCCCCTTCACTCCTATTTATACTACTGCAAAATTATTTTTAACAGCTATGGTTATATCAAGTGTCACTTTTCCACTGCAAACTAAAATAAGTTTTGATCTGTATAAAAGTGAATGAATAGCTTTATATGACACTATATTACATACACTGACCTTAAAATCTTTATTATCTTGATTTTTTTTTCGCAGAATGAAATAGAGGAACTAGATTGTGGTGTTTATCACCATGCTAATTCAAAGTAATATGTATTGTCAATACTTTGGCCAGTTTGTGCAAGAGGGCTCAGTGCACGGAAGTCCATTCTTTTCTGTGAACACCCTGAGCGGACCCGTGCCCCGGATCTTGCTCCAGCATTTCTCTTTCTTGCCTTCCCCACTTCGCCCTTCCCTGTGGGCTGTAGTCCTACCTTCCCTGTTATCCTTTCCTTGGGCTCCTAAAATCAAAAAACCTTGCTTTCCTTTCCACAGGATAATTTATTTTAATCATGGAGCCAATTATTTCCTATCGTTTCATATCCTATTCGTTTGCCCTGTGTTGGCCCACATTTTAGAGAGTATAAATTGTGTCTGTCTTGTTCAATTTTCATAGCTATAAAACAAGAAAATAAGAAGCTGTTAATAAATAGTTAGCACATATTTTCCCAATAGATTTTGCAAAGTGAAATAAAAAAAACTCACAGAATATTTGTATATGACTACATAGAATAAAATTGCTGTGTTAAAGTTGCAGTTCATTTCTTTTCTAAGACAAATATTCTACATATATTGATGTATCTTTTAGATACACCCAGAATTTTATAATTTCCCTATATGTAAACTAAAATTCACATGCAACACTGTTCTTTTGTTATGTACTCATGACACATGGGCCATTTGAAAAGGATCTGGGGAAGGCATGGTGCTTGCCACAAAGGTTTTCCAGTAGTTCTGCTGAGTCACCTGTGCAGCATGGAAACCAGATGGAATGCCATTCCTTCACTCTTCAGTTCAGTGAGTCAGTTAATTTAGCTAACTGAATCAGAGTTGATTTACTAAAACAATTACAAAAACTTTCTCCTTGTTTTGACAAGGTGTCATTGAGAAAAGGATCATATTGTGTTTTACATTTTACATTATTACTGTTAAAATTCATAGACTATCCTTCAGTAATGGTCAAATATCATAGAACTGAGAAAATTCAACAACACTGAGGACTTGCTGTAAGAGTTCTCAGCCCATTCCAAGTCTAGATGGTAGGATCTTGAGAAAAATCACTAAACACTTCCAGTTATCTTTATTTTCATATCTGTAGTTGGAATAGTAACACTATGCAGGTAATTTTCAGATTTTGGTTACTTAGGGGCAGGAACAACAGTATCAAATTTGGAGTTGCATGTTGGTCTTTGAAAACTAAACAAAAATTCATCTGTCAAATTATCTGGGAGTTAATTAGGTCATGAAGGTGGAGTATAGTGGTAGCATTAATGTTGTTCTCACAATAAAGAGAAAGAAAGCTGAGCTCTCTTTCAATCTGCCACGGGAGGCCAGGAGGGAATGGCAATACTGGGTGGGCCAGAAAGGGAGCCTTCCTGCCAGGCAAATCTGGCAACACCTGGGTCTTGGCAGCCCAGCCTACACAACTGTGAGAAGCAAATGTCTATTGTCCAAGGGACCAAATGCCTATATTTTGTTGTAACAGTTTGAGCTGGCTAAAATAAAAATCTTAGTAGCTGGGCAGGCCAAATAGCTTGGTGGATTAAAGAGCCTGCAAGCAAACACAGGATCCAGGGCTTTGATAACTGGAGGGCCTACTGTGCCAGCCATGTCCCTAGGACGTGCTGAGATGACAATTGAGACTGAGCATGGTGGCGTGTGCCTGTAACCCCAGGTCATCAGAGGCTGTAAGCAGGAGGATCACTATGAGTCTGATCTACTAGTGAAACTCTGGGTACCCTATAGACCCTTCCCTAAAGTAAAAAATAAAAATAAATAAATAAAAGAAAATCTTCTTATGACTTCCAGCCTTATTTCCAATAGTCAACCAGAAATCACTATGGAGAATACCCCTGCTAGCTGAGAAACATAGTGGATGCTGGTAGATAATACCAGAAATGATGGGAAAGCTGTATTTCTTCAGAAGACAGCCGCCTAGTAGTTCTTGATAGCTATGGAGCTACTGAGTATTGTGAGCCTCTATTCTCCTGGCCAAAATGCATTAAACCATAGACTGTTGTATCCTGGTACAGCCCTGCAGGATTGCAACACGGTAGGTAACCATGCAATGTGTGTCTCATGCTCACATATTTTTTCCAGTGACAGTGCTGTCCTCAACTACTAGTGAGTATGGGTCCCACTAAATAAACTGTCTTGTATTTTTTTCTCCTGAATTCAAACTTCGGTTCTAAAAAGAAAAACAAAAATGTCTCCCTCCAAATTTGTGTCATCTGCAAATTATTGGGCCAGTGAGATGGCTCAGTGATCTAAAGCACCTATGGCATCAAAATTCACTGTTTTTACTTTACGAATAGTACAAATAATTCACGCTTAAAACACTAGAGATTAAGTCTTCAAATGAAAAGTAAGTTTGCTAAAACACGATCACAGAGATCATTGTTGGTTAAAACTCACAAAATTAAAAATCATTGTAAAAGGTAAGTGCAACCATCAGCATAAAACACAGCATGTTGAGAAGATCGTTCTTGGTTATAAAAAAAACCTGCCTTTCCTTCCCAGCACCTGTTGCTGACTCTTTCATCTCATTATTTATCTTTGACAAGCATCAACAACTGTAGAGTTGCACCTAGAGGAAGCCAGGTGCACTGGGAAGGGAACCAAACGCAGACCTGTCAAAGAGAAAAATAGAAGATGAAAAGGACACTGGTTCTGGTGCCCAGGAAGAAATGTGGTTTTCCTCTGTTTTTGGAACGCTTACCAGTGGCCTAACTTTTCTACTTTCACTGATTTAGTGCCCTGTGTATTTTACTTTGACTTTAAGAAAAAAAACAAAAAAAACAAAACAAAACAAAACAAAAAAAATCTAAGTTAGCCACTAAGCATTGAAAACATCTCAGGAAGCATGGTTGGACTTTGCCAGACACATAATACATGTAGACAATCTCTGGGTAATTCAGTGGCTGCCGGTCTGCACTAGGATGGTGGAGAATGAATGGTGAACACTTAAATGAAAGAGATATGTGGTAAGATTTTAGGGCCAAGTGGATCAAAACCCTGTAGGAGAATTCAAGATTCTTTAGCAGCTGAGGCCAAAAACTTCTCTTGGCAGCTTATATTTATTTGGTTTTCTAACAAAGGAAGGGGATACCGAGGGAATCAGCAGGAACTGAGAAAGTCCTAGGAACTCACTCCAAAGACTTCCTCAAGGAGTACATTATGCTAACTAGTAGAATACATTGTGTCCAGGTTGATGATCACCATGGGGATGAGATGCCTGCAGTTACAGGTTCTTCTTCATAGACGGAGTAGGAGCCAGGGGTCCTCAGCGGCTGGCCTTATCTTGTCCTTTGAGGTGAGACTGCAGGTCTCAGCCTAGACCAGTGACTCAGAGCTTTACTCACTATGCATCGATAGCTTCTCTCTCCCCAGCCCCATGCATTGCTTCTCACCAAAGAAGGGGGCCTAGGCCTGAGCTAGAATGACCAGAAAATGCAGAAAATCAATTGATTGATTTTGACTCTAACTCAGAGCCACTTCATAATGGAGTCCATCGTTGCACCATTCCAGACATACAGGCTGACCTCACTGTTCATAGTTTCCTCTTGTTATGGTTTATGTCTAGTTGGCCCCACAAAGCCTCATGCAGTCATTGAGCTGGGACTCCTATAGATTGAGACTTGACTCATGAGTCACTGGGATTATTTGATTTAGTACTGATCTAGAGTTTGAGACTTGATCCATGATCCCTGGGATTATTCTGGGATTATGCGTGTAGCCTAAGGCTGATAGGTTGAGTTGTAGAGACTGAATGTAATATAAAGAGAGACAGATTGAAGTTGTTGCTCTCTTCTGCCCTGGTTGGTCGATTGCTTCTGTTGCGTCTGTTGTTGTTCCACCGCCCTGAATTGGATGCTCTCTGCTCTGTTCCACTCAGCCTTGGGTCAGCCGAATATGGACTGAAACCTCCAGTAACTGTGAGCTAAATCAACCTTTGCTTCCTTCATTTTGAGCGTTGAATATGTGTCCCAGCAATGAGAGAAAAGTAACTAAGACACCAATGTCATATTATCCTGAACTTGTTTCTTTTGGTAAAGTTGGCTCATTATGAACCACCTATTTCACTACACTTGTATGTGAAGTAAGAAACACTAGTTCATTACAACTCACAGGAAGCAAGCAACTGCATTATTCATGCAATGGTGGAAATGGCAAGAGACATCGAGGATTCAGGCCAGCTAATTCACCTTGGCTCAGCAAGCTTCTCAGGAAAGCTGTAGTCATGCTTCAGTGTCCGCATT
This sequence comes from Myocastor coypus, assembly GCA_004027025.1. Taxonomy (NCBI): domain Eukaryota; kingdom Metazoa; phylum Chordata; class Mammalia; order Rodentia; family Myocastoridae; genus Myocastor; species Myocastor coypus. The sequence continues at coordinate 14,933 of PVJA010017518.1, read as the reverse complement.
CTACACTGCTATTGAAAGCCCTGAAAAAACCCACAATGGGCATTGTATAAGCTAAATCAAGGCAGGGCATGATCTTCTTTTATTAACTTTTTATTCATTTTAGGGAGAGAAAAAGAAAAATAGCAATGAAACAGTTTGAAAACAGGTTAATAGGACAGTTACAATAATTGTGATATTGCATATTGCTCTCTTTGTAGTAGTTATTAAGAGCACAAGATACAGACATGATATCTTCTCCAAAGAACATAAGTACAAACCTTCCTTCTCACTGAACTAAGAGAAAGTAGCTGTGTATCGACCCATATATATATGTATGTATATATATATATATATATATATATATATATATATATATAACTGCACAAGAGTCCTTTGTTTATATCCCATATTTTTGTTTTGTTTTGTCAGAGATGTGTGTTCCATTGCTGTTAGACAAGGTGTACTTGGAGAAGAATTTAAGGGACCTTTTCATATTTGATGCCAGTCCAAAGATTGTAGGCAACTGAATTCAGGAAACAACCCAATATAGTCCAGTGGTTCAGAATAGTAGCGAGTCATCAGCACAACTGGCAATTGTCTGAAGTTGTTGACTTGAGCTTTATACAGCTCAGCATATTAATATAGCTTTACTTTTTATACCTCATAGTTAGGCTTCTATGCTAGATGGTTAAGATCATGTTAAAGCAAGACCTACATAACAAAAAAAATGTTATTTTTGTATCTGACAAGGTTAGTGAAATCCCCTTAGGATTTACCCTGGAAAGATGTACATCACCTTGGGGGGGCTTTTGTCTATGTCAGCCACCTGGATGAGTTACAGCTGTTGCTTTACCAATTTGCTCTCTGTGAAAGCTTGAGAGAAGTTTTCTCTCTCATAGACTCTCCTTTGGTATACTATGTATGGGCACTCCCTTTCCTCTGCGGCCCCATGATCCCCTTGGTCAGAAAATTTGGCACAACCCTTAGTTACAGGATGTCACAGCAGAGGTTCTCCTATGTCCTGAGTCCTCAAGGACCTTAAAGTGCTAATTTTGGTCTATAAACTTTATTTGTGAAACATCTAGAAGAGAAACTTAATGATGTTATCCTATGACAGAAGCAGTTTAGCTTAACATCGCTATCTGTTTGAATATCACACACCTTAAATATAAAATGAAACTGCTATTTCATTTTTGGAAAACTCTTCTAATATTTATATCTCTATAGAATGTTTAAAAACCATTCTATATTTTTGACACAGAAAATTGGAAATCAAACCATATAAAATAGTGCAGCAGGACAATCCTGCTGCATGTTGTTTTGCTTTTCCCTTGTTTAATTTTATCACATTTTCAAACTACACATCTAATTTAAAGAGAGTACAGCAATAATTGAGATGACATTAGAAACAGTATGCATTTAGAAGACCAAAATGACAGATGCTTTATGTATTGTTTTAGTATTACACATTGTTGTCCACAATGTAGTTGATTAGTTCACAAATATCAGCATAGAGAGATAGCCATGGCGAGAATTCTACCTAGTGACCGCTTTTTTCCAAAAACCTAATGGAAATGTTAAGGATCATTACTTTAAACATCTAGTTTATATAAATGTATGGTTTTGGGGCTGGGGAGATAGCTCCGAGGCACAAGTGCCTGCTGGGCAAGTGCAAGGTCGTGAGTTCGAACCCTGGTCCCACAAAAAAAATAAAAAAATAAAAAAATAAATAAATAAATAAATAAATAAATAAATAAATGTATGGTTTTGCCCCCACCATATTTCTTGACTTTGTTCCTTTTTATCTCTCCGTTGTTTAGTCCTTAATTTCTTTCCTTTTAACTGTAGGGAGAAAATACAATATGTACACATGTGGGTCGGATTTATTTCACTTATAAGTTCAAGTAGCATCCACATACCTAGAAAGGCTTCAAGTTTATTTTTCTTTATAGCTGAATAATACTCCATGTTATAAAAACACCACATCTTTTTCAACCATTTCTCAGGTGATGGGCATTTTGCTTGTTTCCAAGATTTGTTTATCACAAATTTTGTTACTATAAATATCACTGTAATATGAGGTTTTTAGTTCTTTCTGGAAAATGCCCACTATGTGGGGAGTAGATAGCTGGGTTGAATAGGATTTTCAGTCCTAGGTTTTTAAGGGGTCTCACACTGATTTCCGTAATGGTTTTACCAGTTAGCAGCAGTAGAGAAGGGTTCGTTTTCCCCATAGCCTTTCCAATATTTTTATTGGTTGATTTCTTTATGATAGCCATTTATTTTTGGGATAAATTGTCATCTCAATGTTGTTAGAATTTGTATTTCTTGAATGGTTAGTGACGTAGAACATTTTTTTTTCTTGCATTTATTGGCCTTTTGTATTTCTTCGTCTGAGAAGTGTGTGTTCATTTTGTATGCTGTTTTATGGATTAGGTCTTTAAATTTTGGGGTCCTAAAGATTCTAGTCGTTTATTAATTCTAGAGAGAATACCTTTGTCTGAGTGCTTATTAGTTAAATTTTTTTTTTTGAAATTTATGGGTTTTCTTTTTACTCTGTGTTATGGTTTATGTCTAGTTGTCCCCCCAAAGCCTCATGTAGTCCTTGGGCAGGGATTTCTGTAGATTGAGACTTGACTCATGAGTCACTGGGATTATGTGTTTTAGTACTGACGGGATTATCAGTCTGAGTAGAGCTGGGACTATGGGTGTGGTCTAGGGTGGATATCCTAAGGCAGAGAGCCTGACAGGAATATAAAGAGAGACAGAGAGACAGACTAGAGCTGTTGCTGCTGCCCAGAGAGCCTGACAGGAATATAAAGAGAGACAGAGAGACAGACTAGAGCTGTTGCTGCTGCCCTGATTGATTGGTTACCTCTGTTACCATTTTGTTGCTGTTCCGCTGCCATGAACTAGATGCTCTCTGTCCTGCTCCACTAAGCCTTGGGCCAGCTGAGTATGGACTGAAACATCCAGCAACTGTGAGCTAATAAAGTTAGTGATTTCATTTTTAAGTGCAGAAACTTCTCAATGACAAGTCTCAGTTGTTGATTCTTTCAAGTGTTCCCTGTGCATTTTATTTCTGAAATATTTGCATACCTCTGTGTCTTCAAGCTTTCTATTTCCTTTTCTTGCAGGAGATTTAGTGTTTCTATTTTAACATCTAGATCTTTATTGCATTTTGACTTTATTTTAGTGTATGATAATAGACCCACGTCAAGTTTTAGTGTTCAGCTTGCAGAGATCCAGTTATTCCTGCACCATTTGTTAAAGAGGCCATCTGTCTTCCAGTAAACATGCTTGGTCCCTTTGTCAATGATAAGGGAAGAATACCTTTATAATTTCTTCTGCTGCCTGGCAAGCCAAGGTCGCGAGTTTGACCCCTCATCCCGAAAAAAAAAAAAAGTCTTCTGCATTTTCTAAGCTATTATATTGACCCTTAGGTATATATATATATATATATTGCCAATAACATACTGGTTTTGTCATAATAGATTTGTAGTATACTTTCAAGTCAGGAATTATACTACTTCCTGCCTTGCCTTTGTTGCTCAGGATTGCCTTCGCTACTTTCGCTACTCTAGGTCTTTTTTTGCTTCCAAATAAATTTTAGGAATCATTTCTGTAGATCTGTGAGCTATGTTGATGGTATCTTGATAGGGATTGCCTTAGATCTGTGTAACAATTTTAAGAGTATGGCTATCTTCACAATGTTTGTTCCTCCTATCATGTAGCATGGAGTATCTTTCAATTTTCTGAAATCCCCTATGATCTCTTTTTTTCATAGAACCATAATTATCACTGAATAGGTCTTTTATGTCTTTAGTTAGATTAATTCCTAAGTATTTCATTTTTCGTGGTTCTATTGTAAAGGGCATTGTTTCTGTAATTTCTCTCTCAGTGTGTTTGTTATGTGTTTAGGAGAACACTATTGACTTTTAGATATTGATTCTGTGGCCTGCTATGCTACTGAATTTGTTGATTAATTCTAGGAGCTTCTCTGTAGAATTTTTTCGGTCTTCCAAGTAGAGTATCAGTAATCTTCAAATATTTTAACATCTTCTTTATCTATACTAATTCCTTTTATTTCTCTCTCTTATTTAATGTCTCTAGCCAATGTTTCCAGAACTATATTGAATCGGAGTAGTGACAGGGGACATCCTTGTCTTGTACCAGATCTGAGAGAAGCCATCTATTCTAATTTTCTGTAGGTTTTCTTTTTTTATTTTTATTTTTTATGTCTTTCTGAGACAGGGTCTCGCTGTACAGTTCAGGCTGGCCTTCAGCTCAGTTTTGTAGCCCAGGCTGGTCTCGAACTCTCACCGATCCTCCTGCCTCAGCCTCCTGAATGCTGAGATTACAGGCGTGCGCCACCACGCCCGGCTTCTGTAGGGTTTTTTTAAACTTTTTTCTATTGCATTTTATTTTATTTCATTTTGAAGGATAAAAACAGAAGCAAAACCAAATAGAAAAATGATGCAAATAGGGTGGCATTAAAGTATATATACACAAGATTAGGAAAATAATTGAACATTTGTGCCTGTTTTCAAGAAATCTTAATATTTTTCTTTTTCTGTTTTTGTTTTAGTTTATTTTAAAAAGAGTATAATTATTGATAAGATATTAGAAATGTTACACATTTAGGAGAGCAAGATGAGAGTCATTGAACCATGCTTTTTCTATTCTACATTGCTGTCAATGTAGTTGCTCAGATAGCTCACACCAGCATTAATGTTAATCAAGGTGTAATTCAGAACATTAACTGCTATTTAAAAAATCGTGGGAATTATGAGTATAATCTTCTCAGCCATCTTCTATAAATATTTGCATGCTTTTCCATCTTTTTTTTTCCTCCTTTTTCTCTGGTGTTTAAATCAGAACCTCATACGCAAATACCATAATGCCTCCCAAGTACAAGATCCTGAAAGAATAAATAAAATGTAAAAGGTATAAGAGATACAGTAAAATAGAAAGAAACTGACCATAATTTTTTTTCCATTTTCATTTTCAAATTTTTTCTTATTGCTTCAGTAATTCTTTACATATTCTGAATATGAGCATTTTGTCAACTTGTGCTGATGATGTCTTTGTTCAATCCATGCCTTGTTGCCTTATTCATTTAATGGAATCTTTCCATGAGTGTATATGCATCACTAAGGTAAGTCAACTTTATGATGTTTATTTTACATCCTTTATACTAGAGCAGTGGTTCTCAACCTTTCTAATGCCATGACCCCACAATACAGTTCCTCAAGTTGCGGTGACCCCAAACCAGAAAATAATTTTGGTGGCTACTTCAAAAGTATAATTTTGCTACAGTTATGATTTGGAATGTAAATACCTGATATGCATTATGTATTCTCATTGCTATGAATCAAACATCATTTAAACATAGTGATTAATCACAAAAACAATATTTAATTATATGTTGAGGAATATTTATTACTAATTCCAAGAAATAACATTTCACCATGACATAGCATAGGTTTAAAAAGCCATCAGAAATATGTATTTGCTGATGGCTTTAGGCGACCCCTGTGTTTCGATCATTCGACCCCCACCGGGGTCGTGCCCCACAGGTTGAGAACCGCTAATTTTAATTGATTATCTAAATATGGTAGCGGGGCGTGGTGGCGCACGCCTGTAATCCCAGCACTCGGGAGGCTGAGGCAGGAGGATCGGTGCGAGTTCAAGACCAGCCTGGGCTACAAAAGTGAGCTCAAGGCCAGTCTGAACTGCATAGTGAAACCCTGTCTCAAAAAGACAAAAAAATAAAATAAATAAATAAATAAATAAATAAATAAATAAATATGGTGCCTTAATTCACTACAGGAGCATAAGGTATTGCTTGATTTGTGAGAAGTGTTTTATTATTTGTTTTTACTTGAACTTGCGATAGGTGCTGGTCAAATATAAGACAAATTCAGGCTTTGTGCATCTGAAAGGTGAAAGTTACTAGGCTGCATTATGTGATACATTCTTTTCTACTGTGCTTTTGCTTCTCTTGGTACATATTTAGAGTACATAATGATTTCCTTCCTCTGGACCATTTGGCTACATCTGCAGAACGTATCTTAATTCCCTTTTTCATTTCCTGTTCCTGTGCTCGCTTCGGCTGCACATATACATTTCCTGTTCCACCCATTTTATTTCCCTTCCTCTTTTGGTCTCTTTCTAAATTGCAGAAGTTTTAGCTCTCTATTTCTTGTTATCTTTAATTTTGCACTTTATTTGTGTGCTGGCTTCCTATAGAAGAGAAAGCATGCAATACTTAAGATTGTATGTCTGATTTATTCCATGGAACATTATGGTCCCAAGGGGCATGCAATTTCCTCTAAGTGACCCATTTATCCTTCTTTATAGCAAGCCGTCTTCCACTGTGTATAAATATTACCTTCACTTTTTTTTTTTTTTACTGCAAACAAAAGACTACCTGACTATTTTCTCAGAAGGTGCAGCTTAAAAATCACTCTTCCCACAATGGACAAGGTGAATAGCTGAGAAAATATAAATTAGATCATCAAGCCTACAAAACCCAATATAGCATAGGGCCATATGAGACAGACAGGTTGATTTGTCAGTAGAAGGCAAATATTAACAAATTGTACAGTTTAAACAAAACATGCAGAAAACTCTGGGTAATGAGGTAGTGATTGGTTGTGTGTAGAAAATATAAGAGTGACTTTAAAATCAAAGTATTTAGGAAATTGTGGCCAATATGGGACTGTTATAAGTGACATAGAGAATTTCTGCACAAATTCTCTTTTTTTAAATTAAATTTATTTTATTTTATTTTTATTTTTTCTTGTTTCAGAACTTTTGTTTGTTTCTTTTTATGGCCTGCTCAGCCTGCCCTCAGGGCAAGGCTAGTGCAGCACGTGGTGCCGTGGATAGAACCACGGTCCCTGCAGCCGCCCAAGCTTTCCTAAGCAGGCACTTTAGACCACTGAGCCATCCTGCCGGGCCCCTTCAAATTCTCTTTTATATCTCCAAATTTTAGAGGCTAAGCTTCTTTTGATTTTATTTATTAAAACAACGAGAGTGCAGCTGGCACAAAGCTAGTCAAAATGAATACCTTAAAGTTCCTGTATCAAAGTCAATCAGGAGAGATATTTCCTTCTTTCATATATGAAAAGTACTTCACTTTGTCTCTTCTACAGTCTCCAACGCCTCTCATGCTGTCCCTCAGGAGTCATAAGATTGAATGTGGAAGCATGGAAGCTAGCCAAGCCTTGCAATCCCACAGATTTTTCAACCCTCAATGCTCTGGGTACAATTCAAAACACGAGCGGATTTCTGTAGTGTAGTGCTTATCACGTTCGCTTCACATCAAAACACGATAAGATAAAATTTGAGAGCTTCTAAGAACTGTGCTAAGCGCAGGAGCTGGGGTTTGATCGCTGCCAACACATGCTGCACCTGGCCTGCTCCCTGGGCATGCCGAGCCTAATCTGAGCACTATGGAGGCTGTGAACAGTTGGTCACGATGAGTCCAAGCTGTGTAGGGAGACCCTGCAAAGTGAAACAAAACAAAACAAGAAGAACAACAACAACAAAAAAGAAAAAACTGAGGAAAAGATATACAAAGTGATTGATATTCTAAATAGGTATCAATCACTTGGAAAAAGCCATGAAATTTTACTAACCCAACGCTATACAGGAAAAGCCTCTATTCTATGTTCATGTGCCCTTGTTATGTGACTCCATTTGATGCTGACTTAATGAGTATCACCTGAGCAGTTATGCTTGTAATTTTGTTGGTTGACCGTAGTGTTGTCACACTTGATGCCTATCTTATGAGTTACCATTTGTTGCACCTTAGACGCACCTCACATTGTGGTTTTGCTCCATAAAAATCATTCGAAAAGACAGGACCTAGAACCATACTTGGGTAACCTCAGCCTCTCTAAAAAAAGCTTTTCTTCTCTCAATAAATATATTCTGCTCTTCATGGTTCCTGAATTTATCCTTCACTTTTAGAGAACAGAAACTTCTCGCGGATATCTTTCAGTTTAGGAAAGATACTACTATTGATACTACTGTATTAGTACTACTGTGAACAAGCATTCACACACAAATTGTATGGTGAGAAGTAGATTTTCAGGAGTGAGAGCGCTGTTTGTTGTTTAAGTCAGTGAACGTTCCATAAGAAAATAGCAAATTTAAAATACTTTATACTCTTCAAGAATAATTATCTTAGCATAAGACTTAAACAGCAAAGATATACTTTCAAGTTTGTTGGTGTTTAAAATATCTTTGCTAATTTTATATTAAATTATTCCTTCAATACAAAAAGAAAAGAATGTTTAGTTATACAGGTCTTGCTTCGACTTGCCCTTGACCACCCAGCAAGAAAAAAAAAATCCTTAATTATAATGCATGGAATGCAGAGCTAGATTGATGAGATGAGCTTTAGGAGGCTTACATTTAATAGTCTCCAACATCACAAGCTTCACTGGTGGCACACTGCAATTGCAAAACCTTTGACTGTGTATGTATCTGCTTCCTCTTAGTCCAAAGAGTAGTATATTCTTTTCTTTTTTGCTTTTATTGTTTTTTTTTCTTATTTTTCTAAGCAACATCAATAGGGAGGTGGGTCATGCCCACATACTGTACTCTGTAGAATGACTGTGAGGACAATATGCAATATGTCAACTTTCAAAGAAAAGAAAGGGGAAAAGGAAAAAAAAAAGTAACGTGGATTTAGAAAGGTTAATGTTTAATTGTTTGATCAATTTTATATACCTATATGTATTAATCTAAACTGATCTCATGATGAAAATATGTAATACAACCATTGTTAAATTTAAACAACAAAAAAGAATTTGAAAAAAAATTATTCCTTCATCTCAGTGTAATTTAATTATCATTTAGATTTTATTTTTCTTATCTAATTTTATGATATATTTGAAAAAACGTAGTTTTTTTTTGTTTTTTTTTTTGTCCTTGGTTCCAAATCTATGTGATACCTAGTTTTAAAAAAAAATTCAGTGCATTTTTTTCAGATTGTTTACAACTATACAAGAAAGCTCAGAGAACTAAACCAATACTCATTAAAAGTAATCATGAAATAAATGAAAGCAGTCACCTTAGGCATTGGCCAAATGTTCTACCAACTAAAAGGTCACTCAGAGGAAGAGTTGGGTCCTGTTTCGTCAAGATGGTGCTGCTGGAGAGAGAGCAGTTCCTGACCGAGGTGACCAGGCTCTTCCAGAAGTGCTGGACTTCAGGCAGCGTGTTCATCACCCTCAAAAAATATGATGGCCGAACTAGATCCATCACAAAGAAGGGATCTGTGGAGGGCTTTGAGCCTGCAGATAAAAAATGTGTCTTGAGAGCTACGGATGGGAAAAAGAAGATCAGCACTGTGGTGAGCTCCAAAGAAGTGAATAAGTTTCAGATGGCCTATTCAAGCCTGCTGAGAGCTAACATGGATGGGCTGAAGAAGAGAGACAAGAAGAACAAGAATAAGAAGGCTGTCAAAACAGCACAGTGAAGGGCTCTGGATTCTCTGCTCCTACCAGTTAACCAACAGATTGCTGTTTTTCCTTTTGGCTACAAAGCTAGATTTTTGGTTTCCCTGTGGCAACTATTTTCTTGTGAGATGAGGGTCATTTTGGAGAGAAAAGCGTTATTGTGTACAGGGTAGTTATGGTAAGAAACTAGTTCAAATCTGTGCTGCATGGTTGTGTTCTTAAGTTTCCAAAGGCCTGTGTAACCATTTCCCTGAAAGAGCAATGTATCATTAAATATTTGTTTCTCAAAAATAAATAAATAAATAAATATAAATAAATAAATAAATAAATAAATAAATAAAAGGTCACTCAGAGTGGCACGTTATTCCAGCAGACAAATTCACTGAGGTTGTTCATGGAATCTACCCAATTAGGGAATAAAGAATTTCTGTTAGATTTATAGCTTATGCTTAAAAGTAATGATAAAAAATAAAAACATCAAATTTGTGGAAATTATGTAGCACAGGCATAAAATTCTTTTATCTATTTTTGCAGCTATTTTTTTTTCTTAAAATTCAACTTATGAGGGTTAGCCTAATAGCTTAGTGGATTAAAGCACCTGCAAGCAGGTGCAGGGGCTGGGATTTGATCCCCAAGTCTGCCATGCTGGCTCTGAGACTGGGCACGGTGGTGCAGGCGTTATAATCCCAGTTCTTGGGAGGCTGAAAACAGGCAGACTGGTACGAGTCCAATATAGTAGTGAGACCCTAAACACCCTGTAGACCCTTTACTAAAACACACACAAAAAAAACCAAGCAAACAAATAAACAAACGAAAAACAAGACAAAGCAAAATCCTCAACTTATGAAAAGTAGACACTTTCACAGAAAATTCCTCAGTAGGGTTTCAGCCACACTCAGCCTCTCCACCATTTTCCTCATCTTTGCTTTGCCCCGCTGTCTCTGGCCCACCAATGAAATTTTCTTTCTGGATTCTTCTACAGGTAACCCTATGATCCTTATCAGCACACTGTGGCTTGGCACAAACACTGTTCTCCGGAACAAAATTGTAGAAAAATATCTATCTATCTATTTATCTATCTATCTATCTATCTATCTATCTATCTATCTATCTATAAAAATATTTATTAAAATAAATATTTTAATATTTATTCATTTTAAAAGTTTCCCGTTTGTTTGTACACTGTAATTCTAGTTCTTAGGACTTCTTTCATCCCAGCTAATCTAGCTCAAGGACCAAATTCTATTTTTATTTATGAGGTTACAATCATGTTGCTTTACGATTTGCAATGCGTAGAGACTGCCTTCTTTGGTGGATGTATACATAGATTTGGACGACTAATGCTGATACCACATTTTGAACATTTTCACTACTCCTGCTTTCCCTCCTTCCTCTTCTTGCTTTCTAACTCTACAGAACATATCTCCTCAGTTCTAACATGTTTGTTTCATTTATTTTGCTCCTTAAATTATATTTTGAATCTCTTATGGTAGAGAAATTATGATATATTTAACATTCTATATTTCATTTATTTCATGTAGTATTATGAAACACGGTAAGTCAGGAGGAAAAGTTAGCCATGTGAGTGGCGTGTAGGGGATCTGAGTCTGTGCTCAGAATGTTGCAGACGGTCTCATGTCAGGGCCAGGGGCTTGGGTCCACCCATGAGGGATCGCACAGCATCACCTGGAGGTGGGTGGTGAAAGCTATTGCGGACAAAAGAACGATATTGTCATCCCGTGATCAGTGAGGAGGTTTCACTGTTTGAACAGATGTTTCTGGAGGAGTTTGGAACTCCTACTAGGACTGGGTGACAGGCGTAGGACTGTGTAATGCCATGGAAATAGATTTGGGAAAAAATGACAAGACCATACACAGGTTGTGAAAAAATTCATTTTTGAGACAGAAAGTTTTAGTTCCTTTTAATTTGATTTACCAGATTGAAAAACTCCTTACAGAAAAATATCAAATAATGCTGCAATCAGTTTTGCTTTGGTAGAAAATACAGAAATAGAGAAACTACTTTTTAATCACACTGTGTACACCCCATATAGTTTAGTCAGTTTTTCCTCTTGGTCAATCTTATTTTCATAATACCGTGAACAGCACTTATCTTACAAAGGAATTAATGTGAAGAAAAGCTCAAAAAACATATCCAATCGTGTAACTTTTATTATAAAATACAGAATTTTGTTTTAGAAATTTGACACCTTATGATTGGAAAGAAAACATACACGCGCATCTTGCTGTTATTTGTAGATGAATGTGCGCATCGCTGGTTTATCCTTCCACAGAAGAAATGTACTTTCACAAGTTTAAAAACATAAATTCACTTATACATAAAGTATGTTAATATCCATTTTAAATATTTTTAATATTGAAAGAAATCTGTACAATACACTCAAATTTTATACAGAACTTATTGAATGTGGTATATTTTTTTTCAAAATTTCACAATGCATGTTGATTTACATTATGTAAAATGTGTGTTTCCTTTGAAGAATATCCAAGATTGCACTTTCACCTCTTAAAAAAAAAATTACCGAAGGATTTGTTTTCAACAAAAGTAAGTGGATCAGTATGTGCATCTTTACAGTATAATGTTACATCGGAACTTGGTAACAAAAGAATTTCATGGTGACTTTCTTTATGAAAATAGCAGGTACAAATATTAAGAATGAAGATCATTTTGAAAAACTTCAAGGCTGTTAAAATTATATAACCAGTATTGGTAAAATTACAATATTAAATTACAATATTACAATATTGGTAAAATTACAATATTAATGGAAGGTAGTAACAATTTTAAACCCAAGGAGAGCAATTGTTGTCTTATGACTTACACTGATTGGAAGTGATGAAAATATTGTTAAATGATCTAAAAGTGATTGATAGAAAAGTTAAGTTTGGGAGACAAATGACTGTAGTATATTAAATGTTTCTTCCTAAATTTTCTGCTTCTAATTTTGTTCATTTTTTTTTAAATTGATAGCCCTACCTCAGTCAAACCATCTACTTTCTGAATCAAGCTCAACTTCCCTTAATTTTATGTTTACTGAAAAAAAAATATGGGCTGATAATTTCTGTCATTTTTTTTATCTTTGCCTGCTGATAAATTCTGGTCACATCTGCATTGACACACACGTTGCTATATTAGTTCTAAATCACATTCAAATTTAGTAGTCCCTATAATATTTTCACTTCCAGGTGAACTGAAACACTATGATAAGCTCTCTTTAATTATTTCAGAAATTATAGCTTCCGTAGATGAGATTGTCTAATAATTTCAGTATCAGTTATAACTGTAGCATCATTAAGAATAATAATTTTCTAAGTTTCAAAAAAGTGAATTTAGAAATAATTCTGAAGTAAAATAATTTATATGTTCCATACAATATTTCTGCTAGGCAAATCTACTTTTTGTGACCAATACAGTTGAGGGAATATAGTTGAATAATAGTAACATATCCTTTACTCTCTCATATGCACTACAAAATTCTGTCAACTTGTGCTTTCCTAGAAAGCCTACCTCTTCTTTCAGTTTGCCAGTCAGAATTACGAAGCAGTTTACTGACTAAATAAAATGTGACACCTTACAGTGAACCCTAGGTCTTTCAGTCCTCTAGTTGAAAAAGAAAGGAAAATTATAAACCATTCTCGTAACAGAAACATTTTCTCTATGTGAGGAATTCTAATAATATCACAATTCATATAAGAGCACGTATTGCTTTAATAAGATTCAGTCAGGAGCCTCTAGAACTTTTCTTCAAAGGCCTTATGTTTGCCCATAACCTTGTCTTCCTTCATGCTGGGTTGAAGTCTGTATAAACCACTTTCACTAATATTACAGAAAATACTTGAATCATAAATAGTAATTCACTTAGAAGATCACAAAAACTTGAGAGACAAGGACAAATATTCTGAGTGCCTACTGTGCCCCACATATATGTTACATTTTTTTGGTTCTAACTTTCTGTATAACTTTGGACAAATAATATATTAATAACTAATTAAATTTCATTTATAGTAAAATGAACAAATATATTTCAGTTTTCATTTTGCAGTGGTATCTGATAGAACATTTAATGAACAAAATGTTGATATGGATTATTGGGGTAAGAAAAAGCAACAAAGATTCAGATAGTTAAGAAGTTTTGGATAATTTCAACTAGGTTAAGTTTTATTTATTTTTTTCTTGGTTCTTGAACTTCAGGACAAATGAATTTGATTTGGTTACTGGTTTTCCACTAATAGTTGAATAAACGCTAAATTATTTAAGCCTTTTTATTCTCCCGATGGTCTTAAAATACAGAATAAGAAATTATCAAAAAAGGGTAAACGTAAAGAAATTTATAAGTTAAAATCTCTAAACTGCATAGAAAATTTAGAGTGTGATGTGCTTTTAGCATTTACATTACCATTAACTGTTTTATAGTTAGCATTTAAGAGATAATTTACTTTCCTTCATCATTTATAGGAAGTTTCTTATAGCTTCTCAAGAGCAAAAGGAGGAATGCCTTTCTAAAAACATAAAAAAATTGTATGTATGTATGTATGTATGTATGTATGTATGTGTTGCATTGCTGAGGATTGAACTCAGGACCTTGTGGTTGCCAGGCAGTCACTTATGCTACTGAGATAGCTCGGCCCTCTATTGATTTTTGAGTGTTGGCTTTGTACCTTGCTATGCTACTGAAGTTATTTATCAATTTTATGAATTTCTTGGTCCATTTTTTGGGTCTTCCATGTACAGTATCACGCTCCCCTAACAGTGATTCATTATTAACTATTTTTATTCCTTTTATTTCCCTCTTGTGTCTAATGGCTCTATCTAATGATTCCAGAACTGTGTTGCACAAGAGCACTGATAATGGACACCCTTGTAATATCATCGCCATTGCTAATTTGTTATTCTTGAATTGAAAATCTGTAACATATATCTTGCTGTATGTTGAACTATTTCTGTCTTTGTTTCTGCTTTTATTTTTACTCTTCAAAATAAATGAATAAATACAATTTTCTTCCTAAAAAGTCTAAGTCAATAGGTAGTGCTCAACCAAAGAAATCATCTAAACAATATAAGAAGATAATTACCAGTCCTTCTAGAACATCCACCAAGAACGAATTCATTTTCCTAATGGTACACAGGAGGGTAACTAGTAGCTAACTAGGCCTAAATTGCTAATTAATTAAAACCAATTAGTTTCCCACACCCAATTGAGACAGGTTTTTTTTTTTCCTCCACAATGTAGTGCAAACATAAAGTGCTTGCCTCTTTTGCAGAGAATTTTTCATAAGTTAGAAGAAGTAAATTGTGATTCAAACTTAAATTTCAACAAAATTAAGATCAATATTTATATTTCACAAACTATTAGAGTAAACAACTACAAAAATTATTTTAAAAGTACTGAAACAAGCCGGGCGTGGTGGCTCACGCCTGTAATCCCAGCACTCGGGAGGCTGAGGCAGGAGGATCAA
>PVJA010017517.1:0-41520 GCA_004027025.1 Myocastor coypus | reverse complement strand
GGCTTACCCGCGGCGGGTGCGCAGGCTCAGCTCCCAGCGGTGGGGTTTGGGCTGGGCTGGGACAGCCATTTCTCCATTTTCTCTGTAGTATATTATAATTGATTCCTTTCGCTCTCAAACTATATTTTTCTGTTTTAATGAAGACCACTGAGACTCTCCAGGCATTCCTGAAGTGACCAATTGCAAGATGATCCATTAGTGCACAGAATTAGACTTTTAGTTCTATTTATTATACCTACCAAATTAAAAAAAAAAACTAGATTTTCCTAATATAACATACTTTTTCTGATAACAGTGCAAAATAAAAATTATTTGGATATTTTAGGTTTGATAAGAGCAATTAAGAACTTGGTAGAAAAACTTAAAATTACAGCTCTAGTCCTAAACCTGAACAGTTTGTTCTGTGATCTCAATTTCATTATCGCAGAGCTTGTGATCTTTTTTTTAAATGCAGAGCCTTGCACGTGTAAGGCAAATCCTCTACCCAAGAACCACATCCCTAGCTCTTTCAATTTTTTATTTTGAGGCAAGAACTCACTAAATCAGCCAGGCTCATCTCAGACTTGCAATCCTCCTGCTTTTGCCTCCCAAGCACCCGGGATTTCCAGTGTGAACCCCCTCACCTGGTTCACATGGTCTTTACCTAATTTCATGTTTTGCTTGATGGGCATAGGTATAGAATGTATCAGAATGTTCACTCCCATTTTCAACATGTCTGCTTGCTTTTATCCAACTGCTAACCAGCACTGGCTGCACGAATTCTTCCTATTTAGTGGACTTGATGCGTTTGTTCCAGATACCTTCTGTGGAAGGAGGCATTGGTGGTGCAGTGGTGAGCATAGCTGCCTTCCAGACACCCTCTTTGTGGGTAGAGCCAGAGAATAAGGAGGAGAGGGAGAAGGAAGGAGAGAGGGAAAAGGAGGAGGTGGGAGGGGGAGGTGAAGGAGCAGGAAGGAGATGGCTAGGTTTGCATACACAAGTGTGTGCCACTACTGTAGTGTTGAGTCTATCTTCATGTATTTTACAAACATTTACTAATTAGCTCAGTGTAGAAAAATTGTGCCAGGACTTTGTCTACAAAGACAGACAGGAATGGGCTTCACAATACAGTGTGGCATGTGCTTCGACAGATGTATCTGGAATGTAGCCATGACACAGGAATTCATTGATGAGTTCTCAACACACTTTCCTAATATACCAAAGCTTCTAAAACTATTTTCCGTAAAGCCAAGAGAACTTAGTGAGCAGGCAGACCTTTGGCCACCAATCAGAACTGTAGAATATCTGTTTAGATCCTGGAATATGTATTTCAAGCAAATTCCCAGATAATTTGTGAATTATTGCAGTGAAATACAGTATACCTTCAAGTATCTAGAAATCCATTTGTAATGCAGTTTTAAGTCTTACAGTCTTCTTGAACTTAACAAATTCCAATTTAAAGTCTGGATGGAAAAGAGAGCTTGCATCTTATGTCTATTTGTTTGTGTGTCCTTGCCCTTGTACCAGGCTTGGCATCCTCCAGATATTCTGTGATCAGTAATGGCATAGGAAAAACATACCAAGTCCCATCAGTGCCCACCCTGGTACTTAGGAAGAAAGGGGACAGAACAGATAATTATGTTTAAACAACTGAGAGCAAGTTGAGAACTATGAGTGACAGACAAGGAACATCACAAGGGAATGGGAGGAAGGGAATGATATAGCAAAAAAGAAAATTAAGTTTTTCAATGTCCAACAGCCTTATCAGATGAGATTTGGGACCACAAGGAAAAAGTATGCTTTCAACTTTTCTCTGTTATCACTCCCACTATTTGCTATTAGAATTTAGTCCAGATTTTAAAAAAACATGTGTATTTTAAACTTGAGGATCAAGTTTGATACCTTGACTCCCTAATCAGTGTCTACACAGTTTCAGTAAATCTCTAACTTAATAGGCAAAACATAGCTGTTTTGCCTATTAAGCAGGGATAGGAATACTTAATTGTGTCATGGATCACAATAATCAGGTGCAATAATATCAATATATTGTGAAATTGGGTTGAGCTTGTTTCTAAAATATCAACTCTAGGAAAGTAGGAGTCTGGCTTCATATTCCTTGTGCTGTCCCCAGCTCCTCAGACAGTGGTGGGTGAACAACTAGCAGTAACTTGTTGGCTGAGATAGCAAGATATAGCAAAGCAAGTGTGGACTTCAGACCCGGGCAGAACTGGGTTCAGATTGCAAGCCCTACTTCTGATTTCAGTGTGACCTTGGGCAAATGACTGAATATTGCTGACTTCCATGTCTCCCTTAAACAGCTTTGGGAGGACCAAAAGATAGTGCACTAGGTTCTTGCTCTGGCGCCTGGCACTTAGCTGACAAGCAGGTATGAGCTAGCCTTTTGATTAGCCAGAAACTTACAAACTAAATACCAAAATAAATAAATAAATAAATAAATAAATAAATAAATAAATAAATAAATACAGGGAAGGCACAGAACCACGTTCTGGAGTCATGAACACTTCTGGTAATCTAATGAAAACATGATGCACTTTTCAGAAAAAATTCACACACATATTACACATAAAATATTGCATGTGATTTCACAGTTTATCAAAAGCCATCCACAGACTGTCAATTATTGACTTCATTTTTAGTAGATAAATATAGTACACACTCAAGATAAAAATGCAAGTAACACAGAAACAGCAAAAGAAACTCCCACACTCTAGAAATAACCATTGTTAATATTTGGTAAACATTTCCAAACACCTCTGTATAATATACATGGAGCAAGAGGAAGAAATACTCCTGTGAGAATGGAATCATATTAGATATGCCTTTTCTAAAATAAAAATATTTACATTCAATTTTTCATGAATTCAACAGAGGGAAAGAACTGATACAAATTTGAAAGCATTTCTAAACTTCTATTAAATGCTTTTTAAATTACTAAATATTACCATAGCAATTTTCAAAGAGATTCCTCTACAATCAAGAAAATATATTAGAAAAACTTTGAAGATGAACTTATGTCTGTTGTTAATTCTATTTGCATTCTAAAAATATCTCTTGTGCCTTTACTGTAAATGGATCCATTATTCTCCACAGGTTTTGTCTCTTTCTTTTTTCACCCACCAATGTTTTTGTTCACAATATTTCAGCTCATGTGGTATTCACTTATGTTCTATAATGGAACCACAATCCTCTCAACAAGTTTTTCTATGTTAGCCAATTCTCATCAGAATTTTTAATAGCACTTATTCTGTTTTCTAGGATGGTATTTTCAGACAAAGAGGGTGAGTGTAGTAGGGAGGGAGGGCTATCTTGTTATAGATACCAATTCTATGATTTTCAAACAGTGCAGGAATGTAAAACTTTTTGGGAAAAGGAGTGAAAGGTTAGTATGGTGCTGTGATTTGAATCTGGGAAGCCCCCAGAGGTTATGTGCTGGGTCTTAGCTGCCAACTGATGTGCTTTTAGGAGTCCTGGATGAAGACCTAATTTCACCAGTGGATTACTCTATAATGGATTCTTCATTTTATGGTATCATTAATGAAAACTTGGAAGGCAGGACCTAATAGGCTAAAACTATGGTTTAGAAGACTACATCCTGTTTCTTGGCTGTGGCTCTGGCTTTGGCGCTCTCTGTCTCTCTCTCTCTCTCTGTTTCTCTCTGTCTCTCTCTGTCTCTCTGTCTCTGTATCTCTGTCTCTCTCTCTGTCTCTTTCTGTCTGTCTCTCTCTCTTTGCCTTTGGCCACCATGAGGTGAGCAGCTCTGTTCCACCATACCCACACCGATATACTGCCTCACTATAGGCCTAGAATCAATGGGGCCAGGGACCATGGATGGAAACCATGGGTCAAAAATAAATCTTCCCTCCTTTAAGTTGATTTCCCCAATTATTTTGTCATATCAATAGGAAACTAACCAACACAGATGGAATCTGAACAAATTATTCGACAAGTAGGGATGAAAGGCTGGAGCATAGGCCAACTGGTCAACCATAACTGCAGAAAACTGGACTCCAGGTCCTGGCAGATGCCACTGGATGGCAATTCTCCTGGAAAGGGAGGATCATCCTGCATACATAGACCCCATCCTCACCTGGTTCTTCAGTTCCCTGGAAGAGTCTCCTCAAGGCCATCTGAGCATTCCCCTAAGGTGTGGCATTTAGGGTCCTCGTACGTCTGCTTCTTGGCCAAGTCTTTCTGTTCTTTTTCTTTTAATGATGCCAATGAGAGGGCAGTTACAGTATTGTTTCATTTCTACAAATGCCAATAAATATATTTAAAATGGGTCAGTAACCTAACTTGGCCTCCATTACATAGATACTGAATTCATCTTTGCTCAAAATACAAGTGGAAGTAACTTCGTTTGTACTCACATTTAGGCAGCTAGTCCCTGAGGTTTAGTTCAGATTGTTCTCAGTGCTTTTGCAGTGCTCCTGGAGAGGGAGCTGTGGAATGCAGTCTGGGGGTCCTTGCAGGGAGAAAAAGCAACCACTGAGAGACTGAGGTCACAGACCACAGAGCTTATCCTCCACCTTTGAGAGGTGCTGTTTATCATCAACAGGAAGGCAAAGTAGACGTCGCCCTGGAAGGTATTTTTGTCATGCAGCTGCATAAGCAGACAGCTCATTTTGCATGATTTATAATGACTTTCCTGGTTTGTTCTTTTTAACCTGACTCTGTAAGAAAGAACTGGTCTATGCCTGGGGGAGGGGGGAAGGTGGGTCATAAACTGAGGTAGCCCTCAAGTCAGGAAATTCTCCCCAGAGGGATGGATTCGGAGGGATCATCCCAAACAATGACTTCCATCCTGGCTGCCCTTGAGAACTTCCTGAGGTTCTTTAAACAGCACCCTGGCCTGAACTCTACCTTAGGAAGTACATGGTGCTGATTTATCTGTAGAGGGCAAGTGTGGTGTGCAAGCTTGAATACTTCCCCAGCTGACTCAGTTGAGAATATTTGCACTGTTCCAGCCCTCTCACATACCGGGAGCACCTGCAACTATGAGAGAAGGTGCTAGCTTGGTGTCACAAGTTTATGTTAGCTGTCCAGGTAAAACAAGAAACAAGGGGTTTTGATTCCCATCTCAATGGTTTCTGGAATGTTTTCTCCCATCTCATGCCCCACTGTAACCAGATATTTGGAAGTACTAACTAACCTCTCCGCTGATAATGAGAAGATAACTTCAGTGATTGCTACTACTTCTGCTCCTTCAAGGGGTATTTTGATTATATTAATTTCTATTCATAGTCCTTCTTAGAGTCCTTTATCAAGAAATGAATAAAGACTACATCATCCCTCTAAGAAAATGACTGGAAGATGTCACAATTCCATGAGAGAGGCAGATGGGTTTACAAAAAAAAAAAAAAAAAAAAAATCTCAGGACTCATTTAGTCTCACTTTTGCTCAGTCTTATGGGAGAAACCATGGAACAGCCAGAAATAGTTCTGACATCCTAACAAATGTGGTAGGCATTTAGAATCTAGTGTTGAAAAGTTTGCACCTAAGAAGGTGAGGAAGCTCTTTTCACCTCAGAAGTTAGGAAGTTCAAAGAAACATTTTAGACTTATTATAGGCAAAGTTTCCAAAATAATATTTCTTTGTTTTGCTTCTTTCAAGGTTATTGCTTATCATTTGAGTTTTGTTTTAATGATCTAAAATTTTAATGTAAGCTAACCCATCTTTTGTAATTTGGGGATGGGGGTAAATAATTAAGTTTCATAAGGACTTTGACTCAGCCATGACCTAAACCCCAAGGTATCAACCCCCTGCCAGCATGACAACACAGGAACAAATAGTAGGGCCTTCCTTCCCCTCTCCCCCACATTCTCCCTGCTTCTGGGCATTAAGCATTGCATCATTCCTTTTCAGATTGCTCCTGATATTCAAACCTAGGAGAAATCATTCCCTCCACCAAAGAGCTTCAGTTTTAGGCACTCCAGTCAGATTTTTCTGATGTGGTTTCCCTCAAATTATTTGCATCTCCAGGCCAGGGAAAGACAAAACTCAGGTGTGAAGCTGTGTGGTTAAAAGAAGGAGCTGAGCTCATGAGCAGTATCTAAGAGGGCTCTGCGGTCACAGTTCCAGACACTTGATGCAGCCCTTCCAGGTCTTTGGCCCCATGTGTAGAAGCCACTGTTAGGGAAGTTGACGTTCCTTACAACTTTCCTCATTTGGAAGGGTTTTGTGCTGATGGCACCAAAGCAAGTTCTCTCAGTTTTTCTTTACTTCACTCATCCCCTGTGTATTTGGGTCTCAGTTACTCTTTTCTCATTGCTGGGGCAAATATCTGACACACAAAATGAAGGAAGGAAAGGTTTATTCAGCTCACAATTCCTGGAGGTTTCAGTCCATACTCAGCTGGTGCCAAGGCAAACTGGAACATGGCAGAGAGCAGAGGTTCATGGCAGTAGAACAGCAATAATGACAACAGAGAAAGAATCTGTCTCTCTATCTATCTTTCAGGCTGTCTGCCTCAGGCTGGGTGGAACACTCACACCCATAATCCCAGTAGTACTAAGACCCATAATCCCAGCCTTAGATCACCCATAATCCCAGTGGATCATGAGTTAGTCTCAAACTGTATAAGTCCCCACCCCATGACTACATGAGGCTTTGGGGGAACAACTAGACAAAAACCATAACAATTTGAAAAACAGTAGGTCCATGTGTACAATGATGTTTTGTAACCAAACTAAGTCTAGAAGAGCTCTCTGACCAGAGCTTGGTTGCTTCTCTCTCTCTCTCTCTCTCTCTCTCTCTCTCTCTCTCTCTCCTCCCCCCATGGCTCCCTGGTCTTTGGCTGCGTGGTTTCACTAATCTGAAGTGACCAGTAAGAATCAGGCTGCAGGAGTACCTGTCTTCTGGGAGACAACACTGTTAGCCCAGGCACAAGCAAGAGAGGGAATAAAGCCCATGAGTAGGTGTTCTCTTGCCTGTTGACTTGGTTCTCCAGTGAAGTCATCTCTCTCTATTTGTCCTAGGACCATTAAAGTGGCCAGTGTCATCTTTAATGAGGTGAGATATTTGCCAAAACTGCTAATGTGACCTCCTTGTCATCTCTCATAATACTGGAAGCATGGAGCTAGTTACTGCCATGTCAGTTTCTTTCCCAGTATGGGTGACAGCAGCTTTTTAGTAGAAAATTATGCTCCATTTCCCAGAGAATAACAGTACCCCTCCTTCCCCCTGCCTTATTGTATAACTTTTAAAAAGTCCTAAAAGCAACTGAAGAGTCACTCTGTGTAGACGCACCTCTTAGTGAATGCTAACAAGGTTGGTATCTTGTTATCTCAAGTTGTGCCATGATCTACTAAAAGTAGAGTCAGTAAATTTACTAAAAATTTAAAAAACTTAAAGCCAAGCATTGTAGTGTGTGCCTGTAATCCCAGGACTCAGGAGGCAGAGATTATCATGGCCATCATTAAAATACATTTTCTTCAGCTAACGTTTCTTGGGGGTAATGTGAGAAGGAATGCGGGGGGCAGACAGTCAAGAACCATATCTCCCCTTGCCCCAGCATGTGCACCATTTACTAACAGTGTGGCCTTCCATAAATGACCTCTCTCTGACCCACCTTGTTATATGGACAGTGGGGGAAATCTCACATCTGCCCTGCTGAGGCGGACTGACCAGATGAACCATGCATGTAACTGGCTTCTGAAAGCCCTAGCACACGCAAGCTCTCAACAGAGGGCATACATGGTGAGTAAGAGTAAAATTTGGGGAGCTATTTTCCAGGGAACTTCACCAGCTCAAGACTCAGTTCCCTAGTCTCTGCAGAAAAGCAGCTCTGAAAATTCTCCTCCAATGTGCTGTGTCCATGCTGCTCAGCTGAAGATATAGCACGCAGCCCTAAATAGGCCTAAAGAAAGCTGCAGAGTGTATTAAAATTGGCCACAGAAACAAGCAAAAATCAAGCTCTATAATTAATGCTTAGCCTTTTATAGACTGTGAAGTTTAACAAGACTATGTAAAGGTCAGAAGTGAGAAGTGGGACTTAGCTAAACTGGGAGAGCGAGGTGGGGGAGTAAAACCGTCCTGCTGCATGTCTGCGTCCACATTCTGTAACACAAGGCCTTGTGCTTGGGACTTAGAAGAATTCCAATTAAGCCCTTTCATTTTGATTTCTCATTAGATCCTTAGAAAATTTGCAGAAAATTAAATCAAGCTAGAGACCTCCAGCCGGGAGATTTATCCAGTTTAATGTTTTGAAAGAGACTTATTATCTTGTCAAGAATAATTCGAGACTCCAAACAAGAGCAATTGAATCACCAGAATTTAGGCCTTGAGATAACAATCATTTTGTACAACCAACCATAGTGAAGAAAGGCTGCAGCGGTGCTTGTAAAGCCCCCAGCAGTGTGGCCCCTCTGCCAGAGTGGCTCTCTCTAACTGTGTCTGTGCCCTCACCCACCACTCTTCAATTTAAAGAGACTGTGGGCTCAGCAGTGTTAAAACTAACCCACTCCCTGCTTCCCCCTTTTCTTTGACTTCTCTTTCCTCAGTGTCACCTTTTTGAGTGCACACAACAGGCAATGGCACAGGTGACCCCAGTGGCCTTCTGGAGCACTTGCCCCAAGCTTCTGGCCATCTTTGGGCACTGTATTTTCCATGCAAACTAGCAGCTGGTTACTTCCCTTGTCATCTGCCAGGATGGGGCTTCTTGCTAAAGAGTCTTATGGTTGGGTATTTTTTTGGTACTTTTTACAGCCTTTCAGTGATGGCAGTGATTATCCTGGAGGTTCTGAAGGGCGTGCTGCTTTGTGAGCAATCAGGTCATCCCCAGAAAAGCCAGGAGCCTGTGCCTTTCGTGGTCTACCCAGAATCCCTGAAGAGATTATGTGGACACTGGGGCGGTTGCAAGGCCATAGCATTGGCACTGAAAGTCTGGGCCTCTCTGCATCTCCAGCTGCTCTGGGATTTAGGCCCCAGGGCTGAGTGGCATCTCTGTTGAGCATAGGCTGGACAGTAACACATTTTAAACTTGCCAAGTAGGGGTCTCTCCAACTGTAGTCATGGAAAGAGTCTCTTACTTTAGAACAACCTGCACTGGCTAAAGATTGGGTCATTTCAAAGCCACTGCTTCTCTTCTTGACCTCTGGCCTTACTTTTAGGTACGGGGAGAGTTTGAGTCCTCTTGACATGGAAATCTTGGTCAGCATGCTGTCTTCCTCCAGTCTCTAGTGCAGAGCTGGGCCGGTTTGATGACTGAACTGGTGTAAATGTGGTTACTGCCATCATTGGCTCTGCTTGCTTCCTTTATGTCCTTGGTGATTCTTGCCCCTTGGCCCAGACCTCTGTTATACCAAGGGTCCCCCCAGCATCTGTCTTTTTCAGAGGGAACATGTGAGACCTTCTGGGGCCTCCTCAAAATATGTACAAGCACAGGAGGGCCAGGATTGCTACCACAGGATCCCCAAGATAATACTGCCTCATTGCCCTGTGCCACAGTGGCTGTGCCACTGAAGGACTCTGCTTTTCTTTCTTCCTTTCTTTCTTTTTTTCTTTTTTTCTTTCTTTCCTTCCTTCCTTCCTTCTTTCTTTTAATATTTATTTATTTATTTATTTGGTACAGGGTCTCACTATGCAGACTAATAGTGATCCTCCTGTTTCAGCCTACTCAGCTCTGGGATTACAGGCATGTGTTATCACACCCAGTTTTGGTTGTGGGCTCCGCAAAGGGCCACATACAGTACCAGGGATGGAATCTGGGTCCCTACACTTTCCAGGCAGGCACTTAGGCCACCAAGCATTCTTCATGGCCCAAGAACTCTGCGTTTCTGCTCCGGCCCTGTGACGATCCTGGCTCCTGCTCTAGTGTCAGGACACTTCTGCTGACTTCGCTCAGATTCTGCTCCATGAGGAAGAATATGAGGTATTGTCTGCCATCTTTGCCTGTCTTCTCCCCCTCTTTGGCTCACTTTTTCTTTGGAAGACACTAACTATTCCAAGGGTTGAGTCACACAGATCAATCTCAGAAGCAGAAAGGTGGGTATCTTTCTATTTCACAGAAGAAAGTACAATCTGAGTGCCTCAGGCTTGGTTCTTTTGTTTTTGGCTTTTTTGTTTTGTTTTGTTTCTTTTTGTTTTTGGTACCAAGGATTGAACTCAGGACCTTGAACTTGACAGGTAGGCACTGATGTTGTTGAGCTATCTCCATAGCCTTGAGGCTTAGTTCTTGATGTGGTCATTCATAATACTAGAAACAAAGGATTATAACTGGCAAAAACTACACTTGTTTGAAAGCTCCAAAATATCCCAATACAATGGTGCCTTGGCTCAGGAGCTTGATTCTTTCCATCATTCTGGTTGCATAATGGGCTGGGAAGATAGCTCAGTAGAATAAGCACTTGCCTGGCAAGCATAAGGTCCTGAGTTCAATCCCTGGTTCTAAAAAAAAAAAAAAAAAAGAATCATCTGGTTACATAGTATGTGTATGGCTATAACCAGAATCAGAATCACTACATGAATTCTGCAGTCAGAACCCTGGGTGGAATTAAGCTCATGAACTGAGGTACCACTGCATATCTCAGTCCACTCTGCCTTCTAGGGGACATGGACCCTAGGGAGCAGGTTTGCTATTGAACAAGGAAGTGTGAAGGCTGAAAATAGGAGGATCACTATGAGTGAGTCTAAGCTGCATAACAAGACCCTATACCAAATTCATTTAAAAAAAAAAATTAAAAAAAGGACAAGGAAGTAAAACAAGGACACAAAGAGCACACCCTCTGGTGGGCTGAGGGTCAGGTCTGGGTCATCTGGTGAGGCTTGTTAGGGCCGCTATGAAAGAGCAAATGGGACCAGTTGGCTGGTATCAGGATTGGGCTTGGGGCACAGGGTTTGTTCATGGAAGTCTACTTCGCAGTGTGAAAAATACCACCTTGTGAATTTCAGTCTAACTCTTGAGTGGAGCAGCTGAAGCCCACTTCAAGGTGGACTTGGGGTGCGATCCAGGGCAGTGTGTGGGCACTGAAATCCCATTTCTTCTTCCCCTGCACTCTGCATCTCAATGAACTCAGGAGGAAGATGAGCTCCCACATACACTCTTTACTTCTCTTAATCAATCATCTTTCTTTTTTTAATGGGAAAATTTGTCCACAATTTGTTGAAATAGTTTTATTTTTGTCAACCTTATTTCAGATAATGAGCTTTTAAAGCTTCTTCCCCTTATTACTGAGTTGCTTGATAAGTCTTTATTGAATGGTTGCTTTGAGCCAGCTGAATTTCCAGTACCCAGAAGAGAGGGAACACAACACAATGGCAAGGTGCTGCCATAGTGCCTTTGAGTGGGGAAGATAGACATGATCTCATTAATTAGACCAGGCAGTGGACACTGTAGGGCTGTGTGTGGTGCTAGAGGAGATGTGAGGGGGAGCCCCTAGACTGGATCATCAAGAGAGTCAGAGAAATGAGAGAGCTTTCTCAGACCTTTCTAAGACATCAGGTTGAGTTATTCCAACGGATTAGCAGACATGAGCTAGGAGAAAGAACAAAGGAACTAACTAGTAGGTAAGTTTGGAGCAGAAGACAGCACACATAGGGCTTGAGAGCAGAGCACAGGCAGCAAGACAGGCTGTGGAAGAAAACAGGCTGGAAACAGGACTACTTTGTGTCTTAATGGAGGCAGCAGAATGGCAGAGTGAAATAGGGAAGCTCTGAAGTCAGGAAGTCTGATTGCTTTCCCTCCCAAGTGGTTGCCCTTGGGCAAGTGACATAACCTCTTTAACTCATAGCTGACTCATCCGTAAAACTAAGATGATGTGCCTGACTCCTCAGCCTTTAGACATTGCATGAGATAACCCTCCCAAACCATTTGCTGCAGTGCCTGGTCTATAGTAAGCACATGAAAAATACTGCTTGGAGGCCATAGTGAGGCATTCAGGTTGCATTTTTAAAGCAATGAGAAACTACCAGTGAGTTTAAAGACAATTTCATGATTAATCTTGTGGTGTTCTGGTAGCTTATCAGGGGTATGTAGTGATATTGTTCTAGATGTTATTCAGAACCCAGCCTATATAAACCCTTCTAGTCCTTTCAGACTTAGAAAAGCTCTTTAGCTCCTATATTAAATACCTTCACACTTAAAGGGTAGAGTGATCTCTATTTCCTGCTGTGGCCCCCATTTGTTATAGAGATTGTTGAAATACATCAGACAAGAAATCATGATGGCCTGTACTGGTTTACTGCCATGGGGGAATGAGGAGAAGGGAATATACTTGAGAGATAGCTTTAAAAACTGAATAAGTAGAGCTCAGTGAGTGATTGAATGTGAGATCAGAAAGGAATAACACCTGAGTCATAAATTATTGACTTGAAAAATTATTAGGGTAGCAGTGTCATTTCTTAAAGACTATCAAGAAGGAAGTGGGAGCAGTTTTAGCAATAAATTATGCATGCAATCCTGGCAACATTCTTTATAAAGCCTATTTGATATAGGAGATATTTGGAGATGTGTTATAGGTTACTGATTGTGAATGTGGAGTTCAGAGTAAGGGCCTGGGCTGGATATGTGTACAGACAGAGATAGTAACGAAAGCCTCAGAAATGAATAAGTTTGCTGATGGTACATACAGAGCAACAAAAATGTTCGTCTCTCAGAAATATCAATGTCCATTGTGGTATAAAAGAAGAGGAACTGAAAGGGAAGCCACCAAAGACCAACTAGACAGACAAGAGGAATCGAAAAACAGAGAAATCAGAAAAGAGAAAAGCACCAAAGAGTAGAGAAAAATCCAGCAGGGTTGTGAACCAAAAAGTGACCATTAGATTTAACAGAGTGGAGGCCTGAGGGTAGCGGGAGGAAACCAGACTGGTGTGGGTTGAGACAGGAGTAGGAGGTGAGAAAACAGAGGAGGTGCATGTAGGCAGCCACATGGGGCCACGTCTCCAGCTCATATGCCACAGAACCCCAAAATAACAGAAAAATAGCCGTCATGGCCTTTAACAGGCTCCTTCTGATTTATGTCTTGGGTCCTTCCAAAACCTCCAGTCTCACAGTGTGAAACCTTTATATTCTTCACATGGAACAATGTAAGAGTGAAAAAGTTATTTACAGACTCCAACAATTTAATACTGATCTTTTGCTGTACATACAAGAGAAAGAAAGAGAAGAACATCTAGGAAGACAAAAGGGTTAAATGAATAATTTTTAAGGTGGGAATAATTTGAGCCATCTCTCCATCCCAAAAGGAAGGAGCCAAGAAAAAAAAAAAAAAAAAAAAGATCTTTAGTTACACAAAGTTCTGGGGAAAACAGAATATCACAGACCACAGGAGGAGGTATTCTCCTTGAATGGGAGCAGGACTATTCAGTTCCAACAGGGGCAAGAAGAAAAAGATAAAGGTGGCCATCTTAGGGTAAGCTTCTTAGAAGCAACGTATGATACAGAAATTATTGTGCAAGTAATTTATTAGGAAATGTTCTTAAGAAAGTCACGTAAGAGAGTACGGGAAGGAGGGTGCTAAAACTGCGAAAGGTATGGTTCCCAAGAGCCAACTTCAGCCTGACTCCTCAGAGAGTGCTGGCATGTGAATTTTTGCCTCTGGAATCGAGGGAGCTGCTTTCTAGTTCCCTAGTGAGCCACTGGCTAGTATCTTAGAAGTGGGCAGCGGTACATAACTTCCCAAGAATGCCTGCATGAAATAGCTTCTATAGCCCAAGGCCAATCTTCCACAGCAGCTGGGGAATTGCTGACCATGCCTATAACAGAAATTTTAGGGAGTGGACAACAGTAGTTGCTATCATGCTATTGCAGTGATATTTGCATGTTTGGTTTCAAGGATAAAAAATGAGGAAGCAAAAGAATTTGAAATTAAGAAAACAAAAGGTGTTTTAAAATAACAGGAATGCCAACTGATCAAGAACACAATAGCCCTCTTGAAGAGTTAAAGCTCAAGACAGAGTTTCTAGTGGTAGCGTGGGACTTTCCCTCTGCCTTCTGAAGAGTCTGCGGTTGAGACTGCTGAAATAAACTGTCAACAGGCAGATGAGCAGGAGAAAAGGAATGCATATATGTATTAGCATGCAGGTACATGGGAGTCATACAAAGTCTGTAACTCAGAGAAAGGCCTAATGTTTGGAGTTTGAATGCCCTCTTCATAAAGTATTCATAGGGAAGTAGAGGATGTTATCAATTCAGAAGGAGAGTAAATTATTTTTAAGATAGATATAGGGACCCCATCCAGCAGTGCGGTGTCTCACCCTGGGACCTGCTCTCGCGCCATCTTCAACCAGTAGCACGGCGGCTCCACCTGGGAGCTGCCTGCCCTACATCTTGATGCAGCAGTTTGAAAACCCGCCTGGCTCCATCTCAGACTGAGCCCGCCATCCTGACCAGGTCTTGCAGCAGCCTCAGCCTGCATCGATCCCCTCACTCTCCAACCGCCAGCGCTCCAATTCCACCCACATTACTGAGTGAGCCTCAGGACAGCCAGGTAAGAACTGTCTGAGCCAGCGTTCATCCCCGGACTCAACGACTGCCTGTACCCTGACTCCACCCACTGGCCCCATTCGACCACCAACCGTCCCTACACTGCTGACCACTGTCCTGGCCCATGGAGCCTCGTGGCAGCCAGCTGCCAGAGCTCTGACTTACAGCTGGGCACATATGGAGGGGAACAAGTTTGATGGATCCCAACCCAAATTTCCATAGGCGTTAACTGCGTAAGTCCATCAAAGTGCAGAGATCACTGCTATAAAAAATGATAAAGACAAGGAGCAAGATCCAATCTCAGGTCCCAAGTCCACGCAAAACAAATACAGGAGACACTGACATGAAAGAAAACAGTAATCATGCAGACAAAATCTCTGAATCAGTAGCATTCGAGGCAGACAGACAAATGCAGAAACGTATAGAGCAACTCAGATCAGAGATAACATCTGAAGTAAAAAAGAAATGCATGAGTCAATAGATTCTGAAGTGGAAAAACGACTGCAGAAATGTATAGAGAAAATCAGACAAGAAATAATATCTGAAGTTAACAAAGACATGTCTAAATCAATAGCATCCCAAGTAGGGGAACAACTACATTTTCGAAAGGTAGAGAGGAGAACAAAACAGAAATAATCTCTGAATTAGAGAGAGAAAGGATAACCATAATGACAGACTTCAATACTACTGAAGAAGACATCGATAAAAAATTAGAGGAGAATAGAAAAATGATGGACTCCCTGACGGAGCAATATAGGAAAGAAATAGATCGTATGAAACAGTTTCAAAGTGATACACAAGAAAATAAAATCTCAATCACAACTTAGCAGAGCCATATGAATGAAAGTGAAGATAGAGTCTCAGATCTTGATGACACACTTTGCAGCCAGTGAAAGAGTAAGAAAGGATCTTTTAAAAACAATCAGAATGCAGAAAAAAATAATTCAATATCTGCAAGATGATGCAAAAGTGAACAACATGAGATGAATAGGAATCAATGACAAAGAAGGAGTCAATACAAATAATATAAAAAGAATATGGGCATAAGTAATAGCAGAAAATTTCCCAAATATGAGAAAACAGTCAGACATTCAGGTAACTGAAGCCTACAGAAGTCCAAATAACATCAACCCAACTAAAAACACGCCAAGACATATAATAGTCAAGATACCGGAAATCCAGCTGAAGAATAATATACTGAAAGTTTCTAGAGAAAAGAAGCCGATCACATTTAAAGGAAAACCCATCAGAATAACAACGGATTTCTCTTCACAAACCATGAAGTCAAGAAGAGCATGGAGCAGAGTGCTTCAAGTCCTCCATGAAAACAAATTTCAGCCCAGGCTACTATACCCGGCAAAACTCTCCTTCAAGTATGAGGGAGAAGTGAAATATTTCCATGACAAGGAACAACTAAAGAAGTTCATGACATCAAAGCCAATGCTACACAATATTCTAACAAATATTTTAGAGAGGAACCAAAACAACCCGAATCCAACAAATGAGAACAGAAAGATCCCACCAAATAGAGTAACCAACTTAACATAGGAGGAAAAAGTGGTAAACAGTAGCGAATAAGAGTCATGTCAACCATAAGACAATGCATTACAATTATAACCATCAATGTAAATAGACTCAATTCTCCAATTAAAAGAAATAGACTGGCAGAGTGGATAAGGATGTAAAATCCAACAATATGCTGTATATAAAAAACACATTTAATTCACAAAGAAACTCATAGACTAAAAGTTAAAGGGTAGAAAACAATACTACATGCTCCAGCACCTAAAAAAAAAAAAAAACAGAGGTAGCAATTCTGTTTGCAGACGGTGTAAACTTCAAACAAAGATTGATCAAATGAAATAAAGAAGGCCACTACATGCTGGTTAGGGGAAAAATTCAAGATGAAGAGGTGACTTGAAGTCATAAATATGTATGCACCCAACACGGGAGCAGCAAGTTATATAAGGCAAATCTTAATGGACATGAAAAACCTAATATCCAATACCACAATCTTAATAGGAGACCATAACGCCCCCTTATCCAAAAAAGATAGGCCATGCCCACAAAAAAATTAGCAAAGAAGTAGCAGAACTGAACCAGAACTTGGAACAACTGGAATTAGTGAACATCCACAGGGTGCTCCACCCAACCACTTCAAAATACACATTCTTCTCAGCTGCACATGGGACATTTTCTAAAATAGATCACATATTAGTCCATAGATCATGCTTAAGTAGATGCAAGAAAACAGAAATTATCCCATGCATATTATCTGACCACAGTGAAATCCAATTGGAAAAAAATGACGAAAGAAACCATAGGAATTCCAGGACTACATGGAAATTAAACAGCACTCTTCTCAACTACCACTGGGTTACAGATGAAATTAAACAAGAAATAAAACAGTATCTACAATTTAATGAAAATTCATACACAACCTACCAGAATTTGTGGGATGCAATGAAATTAGTTCTTAGAGGGAAATTTATAGCTCTGAACTCACACATTAAGAAAACAGAACCGGAACAAATAAAAACTCTTCTGGAGCACCTCAATTGATTAGAAATAGAAGAGCAAATGAAATCGAAAGCTCAAAGACATGAGGAAGTTGTAAGGATTAGAGCAGAAATTAATTCAATTGAGACAAAGAAAGCAATACAAAAAATTAGTGAATCAAAAGGCTGGTTCTTTGAAAGATTAAATAAAATTGATAAGCCCATAGCTAACCTCATCAAAAAGAGAAAAGAAAAGACTCAAATTCAAGCAATAAGGAATGAAAAGGGTGAAATTACTACAGACACAGCAGAGCGTCATAAATAGCTACTTTGAGAAGCTTTACTCTCACAGAATTGAAGACACAGATGAAATAGACAGATTCCTAGAAAAGTACAAATTACCCAAACTGAATCAAGAAGACATAAGTATTCTCAATAACCCAATAACAGCCAATGAAATACGAAATGTAATAAAAAGCCTACCAACAAAGAAAAGTCCAGAACCTGATGGATTCACCACTGAATTCTACAAGAACTTTATAGAAGACGTAATCCCAACACTCCTCAAACTCTTCAATGAAATCGAAAAGGAAGTAATCCTTCCAAAATCATTCCTAGAGGCGAATATTACACTGATACCAAAACCAGAGAGAGATACAACTAGAAAAGAAAACTACAAGCCAATTTCTCTCACGAAAATAGATGCAAAAATCCTCAATAAAATACCCAGCACTAAAATGCAACAAGTCATCAAGAAGATTATACACCATGATCAGGTAGAATTCATCCAAGGGATGCAAGAAATGATTCAATATATGCAAACCTATAAATGAAATACACTATATCAATAGAGCCAAAACCAAAAATCGCATGATCATCTCAATTGAGGCCGAAAAACATTTGACAAAGTCCAACACTCATTCATGTTCAAAGTCCTACAGAAAATTGGAATAGAAGGCCTCTAGCTCAACCTGATAAAAGCCATCTATGACAGTCCAACAGCTAGCATAATTCTAAATGGGAAAAATTGAAATGTTTTACTCTCAAATCTGGTACAAGACAAGAATGTTCCCTATCACCACTCCTATTCAATATAGTTTTGGAATCATTAGCTACAGCCATTAGACAAGAAAGAGAAATAAAAGGAGTAATAATAGGTAAGGAAGAAGTAAAACTATTACTATTTGCAGATGACATGATAATCTACTAGGAAGACCCCAAAAACTCCACCAAGAAGCTACTAGAATTAATACACAAACTCAGTAGCATAGCAAGTTATAAAGTCAACACACAAAGTCAATAGCATTCCTCAACACAGATTACAAACACAGAGAGAGAAATTAGAGAAACAGTACCTTTTATGATAGCACCAAAGAAAATGAAATACTTAGGCATTAACCTAACTAAGGAAGTAAAAGATCTTTTCAATGAAAACTACAGTACTCTGAAAAAAGAGAGCCTAGAAGATCTCAGAAAATGGAAAGATATTCCCTGCTCCTGGATAGGAAGAACAATATTGTGAAGATGGCCATCCTCCCTAAATTGTTGCACAGATGTAATGCAATTCCTATCCAAATATCATCAACATACTTCACAGATGTGGAGAAATGAATCTTAAAATTTATATGGAACCAAAAAAGACCCAGAATTGCAAAGACAATTCTGGGCAACAAACGTAGGGCAGGAGGCATTACAATTCCTGACCTAAAGTTATACTACAAAACTACAGTAATAAAATCAGCATGATAGTGGCAAAAAATAGACCTGAGGATCAGTGGAATAGATTAGAAGATGCAGAAGCAAAACTCAGCCCCCTTATTTTTGACAAAGGGACCAAACACACTTACTGGAAGAAAGATAGCCTTGACAGATGGTTCTGGAAAAACTGGCTCTCTACATGCCGAAAACTAAAACTTGACCCTAATCTATTACCATGCACTAAACTAAAGTCGAAATGGATTAAAGATCTAAATATTAAAAGAGAAACACTAAATCTCCTGGAAGAGAAAGTGGGAAGGAATCTTGAAGACATCAGAGTAAGCAAAAAGTTCATGGACAGAGATCAAATTACATGTTTAACACTTGAAAGCATCAACAAGTGGGACTTCTTCCAGCTAAGAAGTTTTTGCACATCAAAAGAAATTACCAAAAGAGTGAAAAGACAACCCACAAATTTCAAAAAGATTTTAACTAATAAATATTCAGACAACGGTCTTCTATCTAGAATTTACAAAGAGTAAAAACCATTAGAGTTCCAAAACTCAAAGATCCAGTCCAAAAATGGGCATCTGAGATGAACCCACACTTCTCAGAGAAAGAAATTCAACAAGTCTGTAAGTACATGAAGAAATGCTCCACATCACTAGCCATCTGTGAAATGCAAATCAAAACAACACTTAGATAACATCTCACTCCAGAAAGAATGGCTATCATAAAGAAATCAGCCAACAACAAATGTTGGAGAGGCTGTGGGGAAAAAGGAACCCTTCTGCACTGCTGGTGGGAATGTAGACTGGTACAACCATTATGGAAAGCGGTGTGGAGACTCCTTAAAAACTAAAGCTGGAAATCCCATTCAATCTAGCTGTCCCCCTACTGGGAATTTTCCCAGAACTGAGACCATCATACCATAGCGATATCTGTGCAGCCCAATTTGTAATGCCCAAATCTTGGAAACAACCAAAATGGCCATCTTTTGAAGAATGGTTGAAAAAGATGTGGTATTTTTATACAATGGACTATCACACAGCTATAAAGAATGATAAACTGGAAGACTTCATATATAAATGGATGTACATTGAACATATACTCCTAAGTAAAATAAACCAGACCTACATGTGTAAATATCGTATAGTCTCCTTAATCTAAGACCTCTAAAGAAGAAGTAAAAATGGAAGGGCATAACACAGCTGAATGGCAGTCAAAGACTTAGGAGTTAAACAATGAAGTAACTGGAAGCAGAAAGAGAGGAAGCATAGCAGGAACAAATCCATGCAGTTATGTACACAGGATGAATCAGATACTGGTCCTAAGAACCTTTAAAAGATTTTTCATGCTTGGGATGCCTGTCATTCTGGTCTTTTAGAGGTGTAACAAAAAAAAGCGAGAGGGGTGTTAATTGTGAGTAGGCTTAAATCAACAACATTGCCAGTTTTACCGGTAACCCAATGCAAATAAGAAACATTGGACTGTGTATACAGCTACTTCCTCTCAGCTCAAAGAGAAGAAATTTTTTTCTCTTTTTCTTTTTTCTTTTCTCTTTCCTTACCAATATTGATCAGAAAATTCTTCATGTCTACATCCTATGCTCTGTATAACTATTATGAAGACAACACAATGCAATGTGTCAATTATTAAGAATGTACTACTAATGTGTTTTGAAACTATCTTATTGTTATTTCTTATTTAAAATGATAAAAAAAAAATATATAGGGGCCCCAAAATAGACTGTAGCTGGCAGAAAGCTTACTTAGATACTGAGTGCATGAGACTATTGCTTTTTTTGCTTTTGGAGTTAATCTACTCTGGTTAATATAAAGTAGTAGCAGACGGGATACTAAGAAGAACCACTGGACAAAGAGTTGCAGCAAACAATCGCTTTATTGCCACAGCTCAGCAAGGGACTCAGCTCCCTGAGAGTCCTGAGCAGAGCTTTGCTTGCACTTTTATACTGTTTCTTCTCTAGGGGAAACTTTTCATTGGTGGACTGTATCAGGTGAGGTTATAGAAGCAGATCAGTGATTAGGGGACATGGGACATCTTCAAGGACTTCTCAGGGCCCATGATGCTCTCTTGAAAAAGCAGCCATGGATTGCTAGGTAATCAAAAACACAAAAGAGGAGGTAGTTTCCTCTCTCAAGTATAGATTTTATAGAAGAGGATCTAGGAAAGTTAACAAATTCATTCCTTTTAGAAGAACTTACCTTAGTCCGATTAAAAAAAAAAAAAAAAACTAGAGAAATTCCCTCCCTCTACTTTAGGAAAGAAAGAGGATGAAGAGACAAGATGGTGCAAAGTCTGAGAGCTCTTGTAGCATATTGTTTCACTCACACTTAGCATGCAAAGTCCTATCCTTATGGGTAGCATTTTCTAAGACCCAACAGCACCCACTTGTATAATTTTCAGTACTCAGCAGTCCACACAGCCACCAAGGGAGCAGGTTGTCAGCCTTATTTGAGACTTGAATAGAGGTAGACACTTTTATAGGGCAGAAGAGAAGAGAAATATAGTCTGATGGGGAAGCCATGGGAAAGGCTGAGCCAAACACGTAGCCACCCATGGAGGAGGCTGGAAATGACTGAGAAACAGAAGAGCAGCAGAGAGTTATGGCGGGTGCTGCAGCCAGAGCTGTGTTATGGTTTGTGCCCAAACATCCCCCCAAAGCTTCATGCAGTCATAGGGTGGCTTCTAGAGTTAGTGAAGATTCTTGGTGCAGTTCTGGGATTATGGGTGTGAGTGCTGCGCCCACCCTACTATGGGTCACCCGCATATGATATAAAGGAGGGAAAGAGGCTTGCTCCCTCCTTCTCCTCCACTTTTGTTTTTGTTGCTTTTGCTGTCTTCTGCCACCATGAACTGTTGCTTTCTATCAAGTGCCACTCTGCTGTGGAGCCAGCTGAGTATGGACTGAAGCCTCCACAAACCATGAGCTAAATGAACCTTTTCTCCTTTAACTTTACATGTCAGGTATTTTGTCTCAGCAATAAGATACAAGTAAGACAAGGTCACCCCTCAGAATTGACAATATTGGAGAATGAGACTTCTCCTTAGCCTTGTGGGTCCTTATGGAATCCCCTAATCTTATCATACAGGTTATTTACTATGGTGACTTCTATTAACCAAGCCAAGGCAGTTCTCTCAGACTTCCTTGTTCCAACTAAAAAATCTCTACAATGCCAGGCTTCTTCAGTAACCTTTAACCTCTTCTGTTTCCATTTTTATTGCTGCCTAGAAATTCCCAAACTCCATTGTGGTCTTTACTCCTTGGGGTATGGTAAACTCAGCTGTGTGTTGTATTAAAAGGAGGAGCAGTAGGACTTTAACCCAAGGAAGACATGTCAGCCTTGTTTCCCAGAGCCACTGCATCCTCATGGTCAGAGACTTGAGAACCTTCCATTCTCAATGCTTATATTGAGCCTTGTGTTTAGGCTACAGCCCATGTTCTCTGGATTAATAGTACCCTTTAGGAATCTGTGAAAGTAAGGGCAGTCTTCTTTGAGAGGTAATCTGATATTAAACACTACACCTTCTGATGCTTAGCAGAGTAAGTAAAGCTATATACTTTCTCCTCATCTTGGGAATGAAATAGCATGGCTCAGAGATTTCTTCTGGCCTTGTCTGGTTTCACCCTATTTGAGTCACTTCCCTTCTAGCTGGGACACAATACCTGACATCCATAACTTAAGAAGTAAAGGCCTCTTTTGGTGCATGGGTTTTAGTGATTTCAACCCATAGCTAACTGGCGACAAGGGAGAAATAATATGGTGGAAGGGTCTGGTGGAGGGAAGCTGCTCAAGTCATGGTGTCCAGGAAGCTGAGAGAGAAGGAGAAACCTGCAGAGAGATGCACCCCAGTGAGCCCCCCAACTCCAACCAGGTCCCTCCTAAAAGCAAGTCAACTATAGTATCCCTACAGTCCAATCTCTCCAAATCCACATCTCAGAGTATATGTGCCTTTGGGGGGCTTTCTGGATCTAAACTGCAACAGACTTCCCACTCTGACTTTCTCACTCTCCTAAGTATGTTTCTTCCTCTCTAAAATGGAACCAGAGATAATACTTCCCTAATACTTTTGTGATAAGACATTGATGCATCAGGCTCTACAGTTTCTCACACATAAAAACTCTTCAATAAAATACAATCATTCCTATCTGTACAACAATTCACCTACCTTTATAAGTGGTAAGGTATCATGGACATGCTGGGGCTTGGAGTCCAGTATGGGTTCAAATGCTGACTTCTTTATTTGTTGGTTACTGGCTTTTGAACAAGTCACTTGTGACTCAGAACTTTCCCATAGAATGAGGGATAAAAGGAGTTTTGTAAGCATTAAATGATGTTTGTGGGAAGGTGGGTAGTTGGTTATTGTTTGCGCTGTTTTTATTGTTGCTCTTTGGAAATACAATAATGCTGACATTATTGAAAAGAATCAAGTAATGATATTTGAGACAAAATCTAAGGCATTTTGGCCAAAATAGCTCAAGTTTTTTTTTAACATTGAAGAAAAAGAGCTTGCTACTTTTATGTGAGTTGGGAAGGAAATAGATGTTTATGTAATGTGCAGCCTAGGATTGTTCAGCACAAAATCTCCAGAAACCACTAGATTCTCCAGCTCGCTCATTCTTTACACCTAGGGAGCATGAGGCTGGGGGACAGTGAAACTGCTGGAGTGTGGAATGGCCCAGTCACCTTGATCCCACAATTTGAAATTTTTTTGTTTGCAAACAAATACCTCCCTGCTCAACTATGCAGAAAGAAGAGGTAATTTATGACCCTTAAGAAGAAAGTGACACGGATTTCACTAAACCTGAGAAATCTCTTAATGACAAAGACAATGGACCTTCAACAACGTGGTTGTATATTTCTCAATTCATTTTTGGGGCAGTCCTCTCACCTGTCCTCCACCTACCCTGTGTGGTGGAGGTACATAGCCCTTAGGAAACAGATACCTGAGGTCTCTGATGCAACTGGGAAACTAAGTGGATTCATCCCAGTATGAGAGTGAAAGACACTTTCTCTGAATCACTTCAATTTCCATCTTGAAATTTGTGTTGACCTGAGTTATATCTCAAAGGCACTATCACCATAAAAGAAATGTCGTATTTCCAAAATGAAATCTCATTTATAGATTCCCAGGCAGGAAGTCTCCCTTTTGAAGGCTATGGTTGTTTTATTTTTCTTCACCCAGAATGGCTGTGTCACTCAAAGCTATCCGCACAACAGCATGTCCAAATCATCTCCGTATTTCATTGTGCTCTATCTCTTCAATGTTTTATTCATCAGTACCTGCTACTCAGTGTCACTGACACTTGTTTTTCTCAAAATAGTTCCCTGTCAGCCTTTTATAAAATAATACCCACCACCCCCCCTTAAGCAGGAAATGGTGTTGCCTGCAATATGACAAATGTGCCAGTGATTTCCTTTGAATTACAGCAATGGATTGTGTACCTTTGTAATCAGTGACTTCTCCTTCCTTGGATGATAATTTTTATTATAAGTAGCATTCAACAAATTCGGTAATAGTCCCTGGTGATTTTCTTAAACAGCAGCCATATGGAACTATAATTTCAAAGTCCCTTTGATCTCATGCAGTTTTATGTTGTTGGATTAAATGTCAAAGTTGTCTTTGCACTATCTGAAAGATTTCTTCTACTCTGAATATTCTTATTTTGTACTCACCTGGTAAGTCAGTTATCTAGTACACTTATTACTACTACTAAATCTCTAATATAAAGGAAGTTGTTCAATATAATTTTT
Organism: Myocastor coypus; assembly: GCA_004027025.1. Lineage (NCBI taxonomy): Eukaryota > Metazoa > Chordata > Mammalia > Rodentia > Myocastoridae > Myocastor > Myocastor coypus. Next base: position 17,125 of record PVJA010017517.1, on the reverse strand, counting down.
TAACTGCTGGCTTTGAGGCTATGATAGTAAAACCAATTCTCAAATGTCAAGACCTATAAAGGGAATCAACAAGGGAAAATTTTTGATTTATAAAAGTATCACATATATCCATTAGGGTCCTAATAGAAACATCTCAGAGCATCCTAAAACACATTGATTTATATTTTCTTTTTAATATGTCTAAAGAGTTTAAGAAAAGAACTATTGATGATAGCAATTTTTTTTTTTTTTTTTTTTTTGGTGGCACCAGAGATTTAACTCAGGACCTTCTGCTTCCTAGTATTTATTCTACTGAGTTATCTCCCCAGCCCTATAACAGCAAAAATTAGAAACAATTTGAATGTCTATCTGTTGAGGAAAAGTTAAACAAACATAGTAGCCTATGTTATAAATATGTAATCATTAATGCAGTAGACCTAGAGCATTAAAGGAAATGAGCTAAGCAATAAGAATCCAACAACAATTGATGTATTACATGATGCTATCTTTAAATTGTTCAGATTACCAAGTATGAACATGTTAAGATTCTTTTAAAGAAAAAAGTCTATCATTTCTAATGCTGTTTTCTTTCCTATCACTATTTTGTATTCTTTAAAAATACAAAAATATAGGGGAATAAGCTATAGTTTAAAAAGTGCTTAAACTTTGTCCTCTATCCCTAGCTCAGAACTCCTAAAATAATAAGAATTCTCTGAAGGACACGGGCGCTTTTTTGTTAGAGATAAAGAGTTCCTATTGAAGAATGGCTTAGCATGGAGGCCCAGGTCATCTCAGGATGGCTTTTCCTCCTCCAGGAAAAAGAAGGGAATGTTAGGTCTATAAAAGCTTGAACAACTGGGTTAGGTGAGCTTCTCAGGCTATGAACTCATGGTTTTGAGAGTGTATGTGATGGTGAACAGTGCAGAAGTTAGGGTGCACAGAGCGCCTGGAAGTGCCTCAGCTGCTCCCCTTTCCCCTGTGCATCTCCTATGTTTGGTTGTCTGGAGCTCTGTTCTTTACAATAAGTAGAAAAACATAAATAAAGTGGCTAGCTGAGGCCTGTGAGCCATTTTAGCAAATTCTTAAGCCTGAGGAGGTTGTTGTAGGAATGAAGCTGATATACCTTTTAGGGTGGCAAACCTTTGATGGTAACCCTTTTAGGCTCTGAGTACCCCAGTGGCACCCCAAACCCACTTATTCATTACAAAATGCCAACACTGCAATTAAACCTGAATCCTGAGATTTTTTTTTTTTTTTTTTTTGTTACTTATTTTTTTTTAACAGTTGACACACTGCATATTGTCCTCACAACAGTTATACAGAGCACAAGCTGTGGGCATGACACACCTTCCAATTGTGAATCCTGAGATTTTAATTCAGAAAAAAACACCTCATACAATAACGTCTTTTGTTTTAAATACAAAATGCAATAACAACTCTAGAGGATACAAATAGCTTTTTAGTGAAAGTAAGAAGCTTCCATTTGGTGTGCTTTTGCCAATCAATGTGATCTCTGTTGTGGTGTGCATGCTGATAACTTGTCAAGCCTTAGCTCTTACTTCTTTGGCCTGAGACCAACACATGCACCACTCATCTGTTAGCCTGTTTCTTGTATCAGATTTGATACAATTTGAAGTTGGAAATAGCTACTCACAAAGATGATCCAAGCAAAGTAAGAAAGGCAATCCTAAGTGCTTTCATGGACTTAAAATTATTTAGCCAAGAATTCTACACTTTAAGGATTTCAGAAGGACCAGCTCTGCTGTCCTTTGTTATCCTTTCACACACTGTCTCAGGTGTTGCATGCAGCTCTTAAAATCTATTTTTCCAGACAGAGCTTTCTTTCAATTCTTGTAGCTCCAGTTCCAGATTTCTGAAATCTAACCAGTGTAAGCAGGAAAGATTAAACAATTCAGGCTTGAGTTTGTCTAAAAAAGCAAGAAAATTCAGGGTTGTTTCTGTCTTTCAGAACTGTAAAAACCTGTTACTAAAATTCTCCTTTGCAGCTGCTACAATGCTAGAAAAATCCTTATATATTCCCTGATGGCTTATAGAATTGTCTGAAAATGTGGTAGCATTTTCTAAATGCCTTTGTAGATTTGGAAAAAAATATTTCAGCTGCCCACTTTTAAGGTCTCTTTCAAAAACCTACAATTCTTCTCAAATGTTTGGATATCACAAGTCATCCTTTCTTTTGTTTTCCCTACACCTTGTAGTTTTTTTGTTCAATACATTAAAGTGTAGTGTAAAATCTATAACACACTTGAAGTTGTTGAGCTAAGACCTAGCAGTGAGCTGTGCGTATTCCCACCCCTTTTCATTCACGAACAGCCCAGTTTCATCCAAGCAGACTACAAGTCTCTCTTGCCAAGATTCATCCTCTGCTCAGCCCATGGACATTATCACGTATAAGTAAGCCATTACACTGTGCCCAAACCCTGGCAAAACGTGCTTGAAGCTGTTGAAAACTAAGAGCATGAGCCATAATGTTGTTCTCCATTTTTGTGACCTCTTTGAAGATATCAGTTACTTTTTTGTGGCTTGCCCAGCACAAGCAGCTTCTTGACATATTTGGAGCCTTTCTTCTGGTCAGACAACAGTTCCACCAGCCTTTCTCTCATGATGTCACCGACAGTATAATGTAGAGTTACTGTTACCCTTGCATGATTACTCCTAGCTGTGCTTTCGTCCAGCGCATGGAGCAACAGGCTGCATTTCGCAAGTCAGTGGTGAGCTGCTGACATCTCTTGCCATGCGCAGGACTCGATCTTTAACAGCACTTCTGCTAAGTAGCACCTCGGAAACGCATTATCTAGTTTTATCCTGGTTTAGGAAACCATGAAAAGGGGATTTTTCTCTCAGACAACAGGGCCACTTGATTAAGATTCCCATCAGAGAGGCTTGCCATGTTCTGCAACACACAGGGAAATTTGAAACCTGGCACCTGTCAGATGATTTGTCTTAGGAAGATAGTTGCAGAAGGTGAAGTAGTAGAACCTTATTTCTTCAATTTCCCTCCAAGAAACTCTGTCCTTGCAGTTTCACCAAGCTTGGCAAAACTTCTGTGGTTGTTGTCAAAGTGTTCTGACATTTGATGGCAACATACAGCACTTTCACAACACAAATACAACACTTTCCATTACATTCAGCCACTCCCAGTGACTCTGTGCAGGCATCTTGGAATGATTTCCCACTACCTATTTTCACTTTTGCTTCTTTCACTGTAGTCATTTTTGATGTTTGAGATTCAGAGTTTATAAAAAGCACAAATTTTTTAAAAAATATTTAATCACAACTGCAATCAAATTTATTTGGGATTAATGAAACAGAAACAATTTGACCCCAAAACTTCTGTAAGAATTTTCTAAAGTAGAATCAGAACATATACCCCCTGTTAAAAAGCCCCTGCATAGATTTCCATAGTAGCCAGCACCAAAGTCCAAACTCTTTCCAAGGCTTTGGGGATCTGCTTCACCTGGTCCTGCTGAACCTCTGATCTCAGCCTGTAGCACCCTCCCTCCTTGGTCACTTTTAGCCACACTGCCTTTCTTTTCAATCAGTACAGTGCTGGTGATTCTGATCACTGCCCTTGCTTCTCCCTTTGCCTCTGCCTGAGTGTTTCTCCTTGGGATGCCTTGGGATGGTGCATCTTGGCATGGGGAACGTGTCCCACACCTGTGCTGCTCCCAGGCAGTAGTACCAGCTAGCATGGCTCTGAGAAATGACAAGGCCAATTGATGAACTGGATTTTAAATTCAATTTTAAATGTTAAGATATAATCTTTCATTTAATTAAATTGAATTACCCAGTGAGTACCACTGAGGACAGCATAGCTCTTTGGTGTGGAGGTCTTGTTTTACTCATATTTCATCCATTCACTCATATTTCAACATGAATGTTGCCTCCTAAAGAAGCTCCACTTCTTCACTTGCCTAAAACAGGTTCAGTCCATCAGTCAGTCTTCACCTCATTGTCCTGTTTTATTTTCCTTCTGACATTTATCAGAATTATTTGTTGTATATTACATATCATAATATAATTATATACATGTGTAACATAATAATATATTACATATAATATATATCATCAAGATAGATAGATAGATAGATACTTAAATCTGTACATGTAAGAAGCTACTTGCCAACTTGAATGGGGTCTAAGAGTGTTTGTGAGGCTAATCCCAAAGTCATGGAAGAAGTACAGAGCTCTGGAACAGATGGACTATTGTTCCTGCACATGTGACTTGGCCCCTCCTTTAGGCCTTTACCTGTCCAGGTTATAAGCAGGAGCTGAGCTTATACTTCATATGTGAGTTCTATCCAACTCTTGAGACACATCAAAGAATCTCCATAAAGAATGGTTTTGGGAGCCAGGTGTGGTGGTGCACACCTGTAATCCCAGCACTTGGGAGGCTGAAATATTGTATCCCAAGACCAGCTTGAGATACAAAGTGAGCTCAAAGCCAGCATGAACTGCATAATGAGACCCTGTTTAAAAAAAAAAAAAAAAAAACAGAATGAGTTTGGGGAATTTAGGAAAAGATACTCAGGACTTCATGGGGTCTGAAGATGAGGAACTTTCAATTTTCTAGCATCCTTACAACAGGAAACGTGCTCTAAATGTAGTCCAAGAGTCATTAATTTGGCAGATGTCCTTGTAACAGGTGCAACACTAGTTGCTGTCATGGGAAGAAACACAGTAATTTATAAAGAACTTCATAGCCAGGCGTGGTGGCGCATGCCTGTAATCCCAGCACTAGGGAGGCTGAGGCAGGAGGATCAGCATGAGTTCGAAACCAGCCTGGGCTACAAAAGTGAGCTCAAGGCCAGACAGAACTACATAGCGAGACCCTGTCTCAAAAAGACAAAAAAAAAAAAAAAGAACTTCATAATTTAGGAAATAGCCTGGTGGGTATGTAATAACTAGTGACAAATATTCTATTTGATTGATAGGTCCAAATTGAGTACTTAGCACTTTATTGATTTGCCAAATAGCATAAGAATTTTTCCTTGCCCTTGAGCAGCCAAAGAAGATGGCAGACATTTGAAGATCCAATGGGCATTCTTGGACTAGACTCAATTCATAGATGATACAGTCTGGAAAACTCATAGCTTAAGAGAATAAGCTTCTCTGAGATGGGATTCCAACTTCACCTCCCATCTGTGAGACCTTGAACAAATTGCTGGATTTGGGCCTCTCTAACCCCTTCTCTCTGAAAAAAAAAAAAAGGAAAATACCTTATTGGATTGTTGAATTTGGAGAAAATGCATATAAAGTTCACAGTGTAGGTTCTGGCATATAAAGGGCACTAAAAAAAGGTACCTATTAGTATTGATAAAAATAACTAATAGTGAAAATGCATAGTTTGATTAATATAAAGCTTTGGAGGATGAGTAGATGACCATAGCTAAGTGATTGGAGAGAGGGGAACATTTTTCATCTACTGCGCTGGCAAATAGAAAAACTTTCAATAATACTCATTTTTGTAAGGGTTGTGGATAATCACTGCTGATACATTTTGGGGCAAATGTAAAATAGTATGGGCTTCTTTGAAAGACAATATGATCAAGTATGTACAATTTTAGATGGCTTTTGCTTTAGCAATTTGTTTAAGAGTTTACCAAGCTTATTACTACATTCAAAATCATATGTACACAGATAGTTTCTGATAACAAAATATATAAAAGAACATAAATATTCATTAATAAGGGACCAATTAAATAAACTAATGCTTCATACAAAGAGATTATAGCCAACAAGAAGGCTGAAATAACATATGTATATATATATTTTTTAAAGAAAACTCTCCAAGATATATTATGACACGAAAATACAAAGTTATAGAACTATGTACATTAGAAACAGAAAAATAAACATGTATATAAAGACTCTGGAAAGATAGTCAATTTAGCCGGGCGTGGTGGCTCACGCCTGTAATCCCAGCACTTGGGAGGCTGAGGCAGGAGGATTGGTGTGAGTTCGAGACCAGCCTGGGCTACAAAAGTGAGCACAGGACCAGCCTCAACTGCATAGCGAGACCCTGTCTCAAAAAGACAAAAAAAAAAAAGAAAGATAGTCAATTTAAATGTAATTACTTTAAACAGACGACTGGATATCTAGAATGAAAAGGAAATTCTTTTTTGATTGTTCATTTTCTTATGTTATTTGAAAATATCAATTATATCTTTTTTTAAAAAGTTAAGAAAGATTATTAAAACAAGTGAAAATATGCATGTGTGTATATATATTATATATATAATACATATATAATATATATAATATATATAATAATGGGTAGTCTCAGAAAAAGAAATTAGAAAGGTGGCCACATTTTCATAGTCAGGAAAGGGCAATCCACATCATGATACTAAATAAGGAGAAATTAATACAGGAAGACTCATTCCGAAGGTGAGAGATATTGGAAGATCTAGGAAGCCAAACAGTGAGCCAACCATGAAGGAGATTAGCCACTCCCAGACATGCTTCTTCTTAGACACATTCTTTGGTCTCTTTTCTCCTTTTGGAGGAATCTACCCAAAAGCTGAAATGCCTGGGAAATGTGGTTTGCAGCAGCTAGCTCCCTATACATAGAGCACAGCAGGGGACAGGAGACTGTGAATCAGAAAGCATGTTCTGTGCTGCTTGGTAGTCATCCACAAAGGTGGACATCAAACTTTAAAAGATGCAGGTAGCTTGGGATGAGGATACCGTAGGTGTGAATAAACACAAGGCTTTGGAGGACTGAAGAAATAACCCAAGAGGGAATAGCTGGAAAGGAGTAGGGCTTAAGGGATCCCCATCACATGTGCTTCTGTGCACTAATAATTTACAGTGAATCACAATGGAGTAGTGATTTAGGCAAATGATCCTGGCATCTGTACAGAGAACAGACTGAAAAAGATTTAAACTGGAGTGGGGGGGATGCTATTAGAGAGCTCACTTGAGTATTTCCTCCTTTGCACAATTAATATTAGATATAGAAAGCTTGGCTAAGACCAATCTGGTCTAACGCTTTATTTCCTTTTTAGTAGAATTTTTGACACAGAAGAAAGTTCATGCTAACAGAGCTCTAAATGTACAGTTGGAAACCAATACCTTCCTTCTTTTTCTAAAGTAATTTTCCCTTTAGTTCTGTGTGGTGCAGAACTATGGGCTGCATTGCTAATTCTTAGCCATAGAATGGAAAATTTAGAGGCTACATTCTGAGTCATCTTAGTCTAAACTACTCACATAATTGAGCCTAAGTTCAATATTTTTCTGAATTATTCATACAGTATCCTTAGTGCTTCAATTTTTAGACATAGTTCTGAGCTGTAATCTCAGAGTCCTTCCTGAGATCCTTGTTGACTCATCCTCCTTTTGTTTGCTTCACACACTGTCTTCAGAGAACATCACCTTCTTCCTTGTGTGAGAGCTATTGGTAACCTCAGTTCTCTGTTTATAAGCTGGCAGGGCAAGCCCACAACTCTGGACAATTAGAATCTCTCTAGCATATTTTTCAGTTGGGCATTGAAGACATGGCTTCTCAATGCCAAATGAGATCCAATTTCATCCTCATTGTGTACCACTGGTTAGAGAGAATGAAAATCACTGAATGAAAGAGGCAGAGAAGAATACAACAGAAGGCCTTGTCCTTGATTCCAATTGTCCTTTGGTCCTGGCTGTACCCTGCTCTTAACAGAATTACATGAAGCAGTACTTTCTCCTTCTTGGGAAGCTGATTTGAAATAGGTTTCTGTCATCTACAATAACAAGAGCCTCCAGTGCTATGAAATCTTATAGGTCTATAAAAATTTGGTGGAGAATGGGTCTAGGTCTTTCATCAAATTCTCTAAGGACTCAGGAAGTCTAGGAAAGCTAAGAATCCTTCTTCTAGAAATTTTCGTGGGCTGTCTTATCATTTTTTGTTCACTTATTTTTGTTTTAGGGGATTTTCTTGCCTGTGGCCCTTGGGTTCTTTACCCAGAGATCAGCCTTATTAACTTGGGTATACAACAAAGCAGAGGATCACTTCTGGTAGAAGAAAGAGCTAGAAGGAGCATGAAGAGTTTATTGTCAGTAGGTAATGACAAGAGTGTGAATTATACAAGAAGCATGATGGCAGAGAATTGGTTCTGCAACTGGGTTTTTTAGATTTGAATTCCACTTCTTTCCTTCACCTAACTTTGTAACTTTAGACAAGTTATTTAAATTTTCTGTGCTTTAGTTTCTTCATATGTAAAATGAAGACATATTTAGATACAAAACACTCTAGACAAAAGAGAGCAAAAAGGAGTTCTGGTACTCACACAAATTGGTCTGATTGACTAATCTTTGATCATATGCCCACTTGTGAACCAATCAGAAATATGGAAAAGTCTGATTGGTTATTTTCTAGTCATGTGACTAGTAAGGGTGTTTGGGGAAGAGCAGCATTATAAAGATATACAATGTGAGGGTAGAGTAGGGATGATTTCCCAAAGAAAAGCAAATGCCTGTGAGAAACATAAAGGAAAGTAGACATTGGGCAGTGCCAGACAGTAGCTGTCCACTTACTGCTTCCCTGTGGTAGACTATGCTGAGCCTTCTGGGGGTGGAGCTCACATCTCATGCTTTTTCAGGCCAAATCTTAGGCACTGTGAGCACACAGTAAATACTCAATGATTTATTTTTTTTTTCTTGTTGGCTATTATCAACCCTAGCTTATGTTAAAAATATTGACCATAAATGCTATGATTCCTTCTTATCATTTAGGCAGGAAAGCCAGGGACAATATTGGACCAGAAATAGAACACAAATATTTTCTCAAACCTTTTTCTGACTTTGTTCAAAGTTGTAAATGGCAGTCAGCAGTCCCAGACTGAGCAACAGACCTCAGAAGTGTCTTTGGAAACTCAGATAAAATACACGAGAAACTGGCCAAGCCTGGTGGTGTTACTTGAAATAGATCTTCCTATGGACACCAGCATAGGTTTTGATCTACCTTAAATGGCAGACGAGCACTAGGTTTCCCTGGCCATCTCTGCAGGGACCCTGCTGCAACCCTGATTTATGGCCCTGGACAGCCTGCAGTACAGGCCTCCAGGACACAGTTGAATTTTGCTCTTTAGCTAATATGCAGTGGCTATGAAGTGTTTGCCTGCCTCTAAATCTGCTCAGCTCAAATGCCGAGACAGTTCTTTAAAGGCAAGGATAATCTGACCAGTATAAAATGCAGATGGAGCCCGCCTAGTTAAATGTCACAAAGCAAGAGAATTAGGGTAATAACAAGAACAAGGAGAAATCCTCCCTTTGTCTTCTTGCCAGCAGTTCAGAGTCTGCTCCAACTGGGAAGTGCTGCTGGGCCCTGCACAAGAAAGGAGATTAGATGACCAGATGCCTTGAATTCCACCATGAGATGTGAATTTGCGGTAATGGGCCTGTAAATGATTTTAGTCTTCAGGCTTTCTTGTAAAGTACAAGAATTCCACTGGGAAAACTGCATTTTAAGATTCTAACAGGTAATGTTCTGTCAGAAAGAGAGTCTATGTATGTGTGTCAACCACTGTAGAGATGATTTCCTCATTATCTCATGATGCTAGTAAGAAAGGAATCTCCTGAGTGAGGCTATCTGCTGGAGGCTTGTCACAGTGACAGGTTCAGAGCAAGGCAGTACGTGCACAGCACGGCAACACAGGTGGTGGAGAAAGAGGAAGTGAAGGTCAGAACAGTACACATCTTAAGTTGCAGCTGCCCAGCACCACTAGCGCTTTCTTCTGGGAACTCCTTTGTTCCCTTTAGCCATATGGTTCCCACAGGATCTGTCATGATCTTACACATTCCTCCCTAGCCATAGGTGATGGGTCAAAGGGGATTATGTAACTTGTGCTGAGCCAAGGATAATGTCCTTTCTATCCTGGCCATGGCTGGTTGGCAGAGGTATGGGTCTCTGATCCACTAGATGCTGTAAGATCCTCCCCAGAAATTTATGTTGGAACCAAAGATGCCATTAATTCTGTGTCTCTCTGGTAGATGAAGCTAATGTGGAGCTGCTGGTAGCCATCTTCTGGCACATGCAGGAAACTTCACTGCAGAGGGGTGATGGCGTTGACATATGGAAAGAAGCAAGGATTCCAAACAGGACAGAGGTTGGATAGCACTGAGGCCTGGTTTCCTTGCATTTCTTGCAGCTAGCTGTATAACTCTTTCTTGGTTTCTCTTGAGCCCACAAATTTCCTCTACCATTTTGACACATTCCAATGGCTTTTTTTTACTAATGTATGAGCTAACTCTAACAACTCAAGCACTTTAAATGGACCTGGAAAGACAAGAAGTAGAAGAATGGCTACAAGAAACTGGAGGGGTGAGGGCTGTTTAATGCGTATAGACCTTCCGTTGTTCCAAGATAAAAAGGGCTGGTGAGCGTGTTTAGGACTACAGAACTGAACATTTTAAAATGGTCACAATGGTCACCTTTATATTATTTTACTTATGGCCAATTTAGAAAATGGTTCTAACAAGAACAAAACAGACACATACCTCCCCCACATCTCTGAGTCAGAATCAGCCTTTCTTGGGGATTGTTTAGGAATTGTTGGCTTGATATCAGCTCTGCCTCTGAGCCTGAAGCTTTTCTTTTCCTTGTCTGAACCTTCCTAGCCTCACAGAACCCAACCATTGGCCATCCCTGCTTGGTGACCTCATTTAGGAATATGACCTCATGTCCTAAATGAACATTAGGTCAAGTTGTACTGAATAACCCAGAAAAGAAATTGACTCCCTCAAAATCAAACTCACCCTTTCGCTGCCAAGGTTATGTCTCAATGCCATGTGACCCCAGCCCCTGAGCTGGTCTCCACAGCACAGATCCCTAGCTGTTGCCTCAGCAAAGGCACAGGCATGGGAGGAAGGTCTGCAGGCTGGACGTGCGTCTCATTAAGAGCAAGACAAAGAGGCTTTGATCACAGTTCAATTTGAAAATCCTTTTATGCAGTTGCAATAGGAGGGAGCAGCCTCTAATGGACACAATCTGGTCCTGTTCCATGCAATGTTTTCTGCCTGGCTGCAGCTTCCTGATCAAGTAGCTGAATGAGCATGATAAGGGAGGTGCAGCGGTGGGTCTTCCTGCTTTAGTGAGCTTTTATCAAAAGCTGGAAGCAATCAACAAAGACAAGATTTCAAGAAAGCCCAAGCACTCAATTGTGTTGACAAAATCAACAAAACCAAATTCATAGCTTTGTCCTCCAGATCCAAAATGTTTTGTACTTGTGTGTATTATACTCTTATCCACGAATCCTTTTCTTTTCCAAAAATGCTATTAAAAATATACAAATCTTCAAAACTCATTTGAAAGGAATTGACTTGTAGGAATTGAAAACCCTCAAAAGAGGTGAATAGAAAAAGGACTTTATAAAATATTGTGGAGAAGGTCAGCTTGAGTTGTAAAAGACATAGAACAACCAGGTGGAAGGAAACACTTGACAGCCCTTGGAGATACATTTCTTTTCCTGAGCTAAAGGTAGAGGGCACCTTCTTAAAGTGCAAAGTGAAAACTGTATAAAGTCTTTGGCTTTAAATACACAAGTGTATAGGACCAACAGGCCAGCTCCTCTGCTTTTGCTTCGTATTAACATTCATAGCAGAAAATGATTTGATTTTACCAAATATGAGAAGCTATTAATAAAAAGAGAATTGAAATAAATCACCAACATGCAAATGCTGGCCGGTGGGCTTTGAAGGAAGATAATATACAGGAACCCGCCTACCATGGGAAAAAAATTAACACAATTCCCTTCTGAACATCCTAATTGGAGTGGAGCGGTGAAATCACCAGCCTTCTCTCTAGGGCTACCTGTCCTGTTGGCAACTCAGCTTCCACTCTCAGCACAGGGGCATCCAGACCAGCCTACAACACATACCCCATTTCAAAAGTTCATACATACACTAGAGCTCATCTACAACCACGTCTGGAAACAAGCTTCACCTTTTCAAGGTGGCTGGTAGCTGGAAGCAGGTCCTTAAAGCTCAGAGGTACCATTTACAAATTCTTTAGAAACAGACAATGTTGGCTGGAGAGAAAGCCCCACACTCTAAGCTCCTCCCTGGCAAGTGCAAGGCGCAGGGTTCAGTCTGCAGTACCGCATACCATGCTATGCCAGCCCTATGGTGGTGCTTGCCTCTAACCTCAGTGCTTGGGAGACTGAGATAGGAGGATAACTACGAGTCCAAGCTGCATAGAAAGACCTAGTACCAAATAACTAAATAAAAAATTTTTTTTTAAAGTGGTAGTGTATATATTGGTCATGTTAGCCCCTGAGTCCTATTGGTCTCACCTTCCTCTTGTCATCCTGGTGTACTCCCTACAGCTCACTCTGGTATCCTTGGATTGATAGGCTTTCTCCTAAACCTCTGCTCCATTCCTTGGATCCCTCTCTCCCTTAGGGAGTAAAAGGTGGTAATGATTTAGTTACCAAACAACCTCCACTTGGTTACTTTTTAAGGAAAGAAATTCGTAACTTAAAGGGTATATTGTGAGAAAGTCCCCATAGACCAGTTGGTTCTCCTGGTAGGTACCGAAAAGACAGTAGGAATCCAGTGAGGGGGAGACTGGAAAGTAGGTGGATGCCACAGTCTTGTCCCTAACCTTGGGTTGCTACCACTTTTTGATCTTGGTACTTGATTTTCTTTTCTGCAGAGCACACCAACCCACTTTTCTGCCCATGAGTCTCCTGGAGACAAATTAACTGCCTGGGTTTTAAAATATGGAAACCATAGCTATCCTTAAGCAAAATGATAGGGCACTCCAGGAATACGTCACTGTGTCTTCCCACATCACGCCTCTAGGTGTTGCTAGTGTGGTTCATGACTAAATGGTGCTAGCCTACCACTGTAGGGCTGAGGAAAACCTGTCACTCGGATGCAGAAGGGACATACTGATCTACACTCTGACAAGCCTAACCTTGGTGGTGTGGGGTGTCCTTTTTTTTTTTTTAATAAAAACTATAAGCTGTCATCCAAAATGACCCCTAATCATTCAATCACTGGTCAGGTTAAGAATGACTATGTGGTTTTCACAAGAACTAGTTCCAAGAAGGGGGTGAGGGAGTCAGCTCTAGTCTGGCTTTCAGGTAGTGAGAGGATCTGGGGTTGGCAGGAGACATTGATGTACTATTTTGTACAAAGAACAGACAGGTAGGACAGCAGGTCCTTAAATTTAACAATAATATAATTTACTTAGGAACACCTCAGCCCATCCTGTGAGTGTGTGTGTGTGTGTGTGTGTGTGTGTTCACACATGCAATCATAGACAATTTTCCAGCATTTCTCTGCACCAAAATCCAGATCCTTCTTTGATTACACGGGCAAAACCCGAGGTCCCAAACTTGGGCACAGAGAGAGTCACATGCTAGGGTAATATGTGTCAGCATATATAAATAAGTCTTGGACCTTTGAAATACACTTAATGGGCTACTAGAAGCTCACAGTGTATTTTGGGTCAATGCTATCAAGTGTTTGTATGTATACTTTTTAAGTGTGTTAATAAGTGAGTTCTTGGTGCTTTGTGTGGAGAAACCTATAGGAAATGGTGAAGACAGCATGGAAATGCCCTGCTTTCCACCAGTCCTGAGCTGCTTGGAGCTCCCTGCAAAGATGCCGTGCTATTCCTTTCTGTTTTCATGATTGTGTCTTAGCTATCTGGAACGTCCTCTACTGTTTATCATTCAAAGCCCACCTTAAGGATCCACTTCAAACCTATCCTTGATGCAGTAAAACAGGGAGCCATTTCCTCCATGACAGCCACTGTTCCTTGTATTCTCCACTGATAGAACGTCAAGCAAAAATCATGACTAATATTTATCATGTTTCTCTCTCCCCACGGCTCAGTGAAAGCAGTGATTACCTCAGATAAGAGTATATCCTACAGCTCCAAGTCTACAGTGCACACAGCATGTAGGCACTTGTGTGGAAAACATCTGTGCAAGTTGTGACTGATTCTAACACCCAGGTGTAGACACTGTGCCTTCACCTATAGTCTGACAGAAGTGGCTAAGACCTTTCTTTGTAGCATCTTACGAGAATGTCTACTGAGACCTTCACAGAAAGCTGTCAAACCAAGAGAGAGAATCAAGTTGTTTCAGATTACATTGGAAGAATATTTGACGTTCTAGTAAGATTTTAGAAAATTAAGAGATTCTGTTCTGGGGAAAATTGATTTTTATGCCATTCGCATACAACACTGAAAAATCTTAATTTGCAGCTATTTTCACTCTGCTACTTACTTTACTCATTCAGCCAGTGGTCAGTGAACCTCTGAACTTGCCTCATGTACCTGATAATGACCCAAAATCTTCATTCTTATAGACTGTTACAAGGTGACATTTAGAAATTTTGGAAATAGACACATCGACATGTGGTAAGGCACACCTCCAACACACTTCTTCATTAGGCACGTGGAACTCTGCTCATGCAGTTTACAGCAAGCTGATGAGCAACTTCTGCAAGTTACTTTCTTGCAAGGAGATAGGCCAATCATGAGGAATGCCAACAAAAGAAAAGGAAAGTCAAGGGACTGGTGGTCACAGGGCTAAACTCACATAGGTCACCACAGCCCAGTGTGGTCAGCTGCAGCACTGGAAATTTGTGGTCACCCAGTAAAGCCTGTAATGAGCCCACAGGAGGTCAGGACAGCCTTCCAGAGGCAAGGAGCTGGGCCAACTGAGAGACGAAATATTCTATCAAAGCAAAATTGAAACCTAATTATATTGATGTCTGATCTCAACGTAGTACTAACAGAAGTTCCAAGTAGAAGAGTTTCACACTCTGTAACCTTTTATTTGTTTCTAGGACCATCTTAAGCCAAAATGGGTCTTTATAGACACATCTACACATACATGCTTTCTTTATTGCTATCTTTTCCACTCACGTGTTCATTTTTAACCAACATTATTAGAGTCCTAAGTATTATATAGTTCTAACTACACAACCTGAAGATTTTCTCTTCAAGGAGCTTTTACTCTGATTAGGAAGCAAACAAACAAGACAATAGTAGATTTTATCAAATGTTATGAATAGCCAAATGTGATGGGAGATGTCAGCAATACCAGTACTCTTAGAGTCTGAGGCAAGTGGATCACAAATTTACACCCAGCCAGGGCAACATAACAATCTAGCAAAAACACTGTCTCAAAATGAAAACAAAAACAAAAACAAGGGCTTGGAAGGTAGCTCATTGTGAAGACCCTGAGTTCAATCTGAGTTCAAACAAAGTGAAAGGAAAAATGAAGTAAGAAGGAAGGAGGTCAGGAAGGGAGGGAGGGAGGGGAAGGGGGAGGGAGGGAGGGGGAAGGAGGGAGGGAGGGAAGGAGGAAGGAAGGAAGGAAGGAAGGAAGGAAAGAAGGAAGGAAGGAAGGAAGGAAGGAAGGAAGGAAGGAAGGAAGGAAGGAGGACAGAGAAAAGATGGAGGAGTTTCTTCAGCTTCTTAACACTTTCTGGTCAAGGAAGGATCCTAAGAAAATTGATGTTTGAATGGAGAACTAATAGATGATAACTGAGTCACCTCGGTGGTGGCAAGAATCTTTC
This sequence comes from Myocastor coypus, assembly GCA_004027025.1. Classification (NCBI taxonomy): domain Eukaryota; kingdom Metazoa; phylum Chordata; class Mammalia; order Rodentia; family Myocastoridae; genus Myocastor; species Myocastor coypus. The sequence goes on along the minus strand of PVJA010017517.1, from coordinate 1,609 downwards.
AGACTAATAAAGTTGAGCAATGGCCACTGGGCAAGTTTTCATTCAGGCCTTGATCCACTTTCTCTTGTGAAAGCACATGCACACTAGTTAAGTCAGGCTGTGCTGCGCTCCAGTAATAAGCAGCTCTGAATGTCAGTGGCATGTAAGGACACGACTGTGCATCATAGCACATAGAAGGTCCAGGAGTGTGAGGGGTGAGCTCTGCCTCATCTCTCCTCACCACAGACCCCAGCTGACAGAGCATCTGTCATCTAAATACTAGTTCCTATGGGAGGAGGAAAGATCAGACTCCAGCTCCTTCAGTTTTTAACCTCAACTGTATGTCACTGGCTGACGTCTCATTCATTTGCATCAATTGCAGTGACCAATGAAATGCAATCCTACACTGTACAGGGGATTGAAAAGTATTTAGTGATAGCACTAATGTTTGCCTCCTATGGGAAAGGCAGAGAATTTGTGGTATGAGAAATAAAGCAGTTGATGCATGGCAGGTTTGGTCAGAGCTGTCTGAGCTCTGAACTGAGGAGGAAGGCTGGCTTCTGCATAGAAAATCATCTGCTGGGGTTCCTCTGACAAAGCTCCCTATGAGTGCATATCAGATATACACTCCTGTAGGCCTGGAGGAGCCCAGGGTCACCATGCTGATACACCCTGTCTCTGAGGAAGGCAGCTACCTGGGCCATAAACGGTTTCTTCTCTCTGTGTGCTCACCTGTCCTCTCTTCAACGTGTTCTTGAAAAGAGAGGGCACACATATCTCCTACTTATCAGAGGAACTGACCTTGCCAAGGGAGCACTGCCTCCCTCACCTCTTCTAAACCCAGTCACCTTCCTAAGAGTTGAAAATACTATCCCATGGCTTTAGGGCACCACATAGTAATTGGGCAGGGAAATTAATATTCAGAGTGCACCACCTCCCTCGAGCCAGGCTTAGCTCTGAACACTAATCCCTGCAACATGAGGGATTCTGTGCACAACGCAATCTGCAGAGAGTCTGCCAGCCAAATAAACACCTTAACAGTCACACTTTAAAGACTGCAAGAATGGGGGTGGTCCTGAGATCAGAACAATCATGAGATTGTCAGGAGGTTCAGAGAAACCAAGACTCCATAGGGCTGGGGGTTGGGGGACTATGCTCTGGGGAGTCTGGAGGAAGCATCTGGAGCATCAGAGACAAGGAACAAACCCAGCCTGTGACTATTCTGCTGCCCCTCCCCCCAGTGTGGTAGAAACCACACTGAAAAATGCTTAGCCTCTCTGAATCTGAGCTCTCTGAAGTGTGCTTCAAAATTCCCCACACCCAAAGAAAAGCTGAGCTTCCATGTGCCTAGACCAGGACAGAGTGCAGCGCAGTACAGGACTGTGGTTTTCGTGACTGCAGGATAGGGCCAGAAGACGGTTGGGCAGAGAGGAAAAGTGGATGATTCGAAGTTTCTCTAGTGAGAGAGCCTGAGTGAGGCATGTACCAACTAAGTTAATAAGGTGGTGCACGGCGGTGGGAGAGGAGCTGTCCTGTGCAGCGCAGAGGGCAGGTGCCCAACCAAGGTACATCCACAGTCGGGGCTCCCTCCTGGGAGAGAAGGCAGATTGATTTCTATCTGTTTATAAAG
>PVJA010017516.1:0-41518 GCA_004027025.1 Myocastor coypus | reverse complement strand
GAAGGAAGGAGGGAGGGAGGGAGGGAGAGAGGGAGGGAGGGAGAGAGGGAGGGAGGGAGGGAGGGAGGGAGGGAGGAAGGAAAAAGAAAGGAAAAGAAAAGAAAAAGATAAGAACCTAATCTCAAGATGGAGATAGGAGATTTTTCTTTTTTTTTTTTAGAAATTGGTATTGATTTCACTTCCCATGCAAAAGTATACATGCTGCCCACAAGATCTCCAGCTTTCCTAGATTCCTGGTTTTCCCATAATAATTCTCAGGCACGCATCTCCTAGGATTACTTGCACTCAAGACTGCTCCCTCAGAAGGCTATCAATTTGCAAGGCAAATGAGACAGAGTCTGGAAACCAGAGCTCCCCTAGCCTGTCTGTTTTCTATTTTTTCTTCTACTTTCCCGCTGAGTTTTCAGGAAAAACGGCTCATCATCAATTTGGCAATACATGTACAGATCTGCTTCACTTCCACAGATCTGCAGGCAAGTTCCTGGAGGTAAGGAATGCTATAAATAGTATTATCTGATGGGAAATGGTAATTTTTAATAGTCATACAAACATGAGGTTGAGAAAGAGATAATTTTACAGATTGGAATTATGAAAATGATTTTTCAAAAGCACTTCTCTGAAACAATGACTCTTTGACTCTGAAAAACTCGTTAGTAGAAAACCATATCCCTCCTGTAGTCGTACAAGAGTACTCTTGCTTTACAAATATCTTCTAATAATATTAACAACAAACAAAATATACATTCCCAGTGGTTTTCATAAGAAAACTGGAGATATATTTTACAGCTGGCAAATAAGATCTCCCAACAAATTAGGTTAAAATTTATAAAGGGGAGTGTTATGGTTTGTATCTCGGCCCCCCAAAGCCACGTGTAGTCAGTCGTGGAGCAGACTCCTAGAGATTGTGACTAGTTCATGACCCAATGCTGGGATTACAGGTGTGGGTGCTACACTGACCCTGGGGCAGCGAGCCTGGATGTGATATAAGCAAGGGAGAGAAGCCTGGTAGCCACTGCCACAACCACGGCTCCTTCATTTGCTCTTTGCTGTTTTCTGCCGCATAAACTGCTGCCCTCTTCTGTGTGCTACTTTGCCTTGGAACCAGCGTAGTATGGGCTTCAACCTCCACTATCTGTGAGCTAAATAAGCCTTTCCTTCCTTGACTTTGGGTGTCAGGTATTTTGTCCCAGCAATGAGAGAAAGGTAACTAAGACAGGGAGAGATTTAGAATAATGTCCAGGCAAAGGATAGCCTGCTCTGGATACCACATCAACACACAAAAACCAGTAGCACTCCTGTACATCACAAATGAACTCACTGAGAGAGAAATTAGGAAATCAGTGCCATTGCTAATAGCATAAAGGCAAATCAAATACTTAGAAATTAACCTGAGTAAGGAACTGAAAAGTCTCTACAACAACAGTTACAGTATTTTGAAAAATTAGATTGAAGATCTCAGAAAATGGAAAGATAACCCTGCTCTGCATAAGCAAACCCAAGACAGCCATACTCCCTACACTGATGTACAGATTGAATGTCAAGTCAACCAAAATACCGACATCATTCCTACAGAAGTAGAGAAAACAATCTTAAGCAGAACTAGAGCAAACAATCTTAAAATTTACAAGAAACAGAAGGGACTAAGAATAGCAAAAGCAGCACTAGGTAATAAGAGCAAGGCATGAGACATCTGAATCCCCAGGTTGAAGTCATACTGCAGAGCTACAGTAATAAAAACAGCATAGTACTTGCTCAAAAACGGACATGTAAATAAACAGCTCCAAATTGGTCATGCAGAAAAAACCCAAACACATCCAGGTATTTGATCATGTGCCAAGGCCTGGGAAACAACAGTGAAAGGAAAGACAGCCTGGTGTGAGAGCTGGTGTGTGATAATTGGCTACCTATGTGGAGAAGACTGAGAAGACTGAACCTACACCCATGTATTCCACCACTTAGTAAGTAAACATCAAAATGGATGAAGGAGATAAGTGTTAAAACAGAACCACTTGCCTGCAGGCAGCTACAAAAGTAGCCCTTAAAGATATACATGTAGGCACGGGTTTTCTATACAGAACCTCAATGGCATGAGAAATAACAAGAATCAATGAATGGGATCATAGCAAATTAAAAAAAAATATTCAGCACAACAAAGGAAACAACCAAAAGAATGAAGAGACAACCTATAGAATGAGGAAAGAAAAATTACCAGCTATTTCTCAGACAGAGGACTAACATCTAGAACATATAAAGAATACAAAAAAATAAATAAATAAAAATAAAAATAAAGATTTTCCCCCAGAAAAACACTATCAAAAATACAGGATAGCTTTGATAATGGTTCTGCTGATTTCTACTCATATATTTAAAGGAATATGAGTGCTAATGTTTATTTTTTTCTCTTTTTTAAAAAAAATTTTGACACAAAATCATATGCTTATACCTAGTAGTCTGAACAACTAATTTGAAGGCAACAATACACCATATAACAACAGCTGAATTCCTATCATTTTGGTTAGTGAAATTCATTATGGTTTCTAGTGTTGTTTTCTGCTATTTTTTTATTCTCTTTCAAAAATGTTTGATTTAAAAAAGGATGGGCCAGTGAAACAAATAGGAATTTCCCAGAAGAATTAGTATAGATGGCCAATACATTCACTGGCTATGACAGAAATGTGAATAAAAATAGCAGTTAGATTCTGCATTTCTCCAGCAAGAATGTCTATCATCAAGAAACCAAGCAGTTACAAACACTTATGAGGCTGCGGATGAAAGGAAGCCTTCCATACTGTTGGTGAGAATGTGAATGAGTATAATCACTGTGGAAATCAACATGGAGCTTTCTCAGAGCACTAAAGCTAGAAATTCCATTTAGGCTAGTCATTCCTCTTCTAGAGATCTTCCCAGAGGAGTTACAGAGATCATATAGCAATGACAAAGGCATAGGCGTGTCTATATCACAGCTCATAACAGCTAAGTCTTGGAAGCTTCTAAGTCCATCAACAGAAGAATGGATAGAGAAAATGTAGAGTTTATGTACAGGGGAGTACTGCTCTGCCATAAGGAAGGGTAAACTTGAGTCATTTGTAGTGCCATGCATGCACCTTGAGACCATAATGCTTCATGAAATAAGTCAGATACACAGGTTTAAATATTGCATGGTTTCATTTACACAAGGAATCCACATATAGCAAAGTAAGAGATAGACAGTAGGAAACAGAAAGACAGATCTTAAATGATGAGAGGATCAAGAGATGGAAGGATGGAGAAAGAACAGGAAAACAGAACAAAAAGCAGAACTGGGATGCTTTATTACATGTACCAACTCCCCAAAGCAATGTAGTCAGCGTGCACAGCAAATATGTACTAATGAAGATAAAAATATGTTTAGAAAAGTATATCCTAGCCTTGGCACAGTGGTGCACACCTGTAATCATAGTGCTTGGGAGGCTGAAAGCAGGAGGATCACTATGAGTCCAGTCTGTGTAGTGAGATCCTGTAGACCATGGACTAAATACATTTAAAACAAAAAAAAGTATATCCTGCTGCAGTAAAGGGTGGATGTTTCCCTACTCATAAAACTGTACTAATGATTGAGTGCTGACAGAGTTCATTAGCTACTTTTTCTCTTCCTCTGACTGAACCACACTCATGCCAAAAAGTCAGTGAGGCCTGCCAATGGTGGTTGAGTTCATTAACACTGGTACCATTTTTTTTTTGGGGGGGGGGGCATTTTCTCTCCTCTGAATTCTGCTCTCTAAAACAAAATGAACATAAATTGCAAGTTCTTTTGTTTTAGCTTTGAGATTTTTTTTTAAAAAAGTCACCATCTCTCTTACTTTCCTGTCTACTTAAATCTTCTTTTAGTTCCACAGATTAAAACCCAGTCCATCAGTTTGTTCCTCAGAGTAGAAGGTCAATATTCTAACATTATTGAATATTGACATTTTTGATGAACTCCTGAGTTCCTGATGAGTCCAACCCAAATTTTTCATCAAGTGGGAGGCTGGAGGAATGCAGGTAGGATAGAATGGCAGGTAACTTTTTGTCATCATGAACAGAGATTCGCTCAATCAAAGCCTCCAAAGTTAAATAAATAAATAAATAAATAAATAAATAAATAAATTTAACAAAAGAATAGTTGCCAGGTTTGCTCCTCTTGGGGATTCTGGGACTCCTGGGCCATCCTGTGCCCTGGATGGATGAGAGGGAAAGATGCACCAGGAACAGAGAAGCAGACCTTTCCTGAAAGCCCCAGAAATATCCTGCACTGGAGGCATCCTGATGGCTACACACAAACTTGGGTGAGAGATAAGCAAGGATGGGACTTTCTAGTGCCACAATGTGGATCCTTCTGCATCCTGTACAGGTGCCCTTGGGTACGTGCACATACCATCCCTGCCAATAAATAGAGGCAAAATGGTACAGGTAACAGAAAAAGTTACCTGCACGCCAGTCCTACTGTATTCGCCCAGCCTCCCACTTGAGGAAAGATTTGGGTTGGACTCATCAGGAACACAGGAAAATTTAGCATATTGAGCTTCTACTCTGAGGAACCAAATGAAGGTGATGGACTGGATATTAATCTGTGAAACTAAAAAAGATTAAGTAGATAGGAAAATAAGAGAGGGTGAGATTTTTTTTAAAAATCTCAAATGAGAGAGGGAGAGAGAGATGGACAGATAAAGACAGAGACAGAGAGAGAGAGACAGAGACAGAGGCAGAAAGACAGAAAGAGACAGAGAGGAAATGAGCAGCTCAGATTTCACTTCTAAACACACCAAGAGTCCACTGGGGAAATGTTTTTGTCTGCTAGTTTGTTCATTTGCTCGCATTACATTGGCTTTATTTTCATTGACCTAATATTCATACATAGTTACTGGGTACAATGAGATATTTCATTACGTATGTACTATGTAACTCACCTCCTCAAACATGTATTGTTCTTTGTGTTAGAAAACTCAAACTCCTCTCTGCTAGATACTTTGAAATTCGAACTAAACATGCCCAAGCATTGTTACTTGACTGCGCTATCAGATATTAAAAGTTATTTCTCTCAGCCGGGCGTGGTGGCGCATGCCTATAATCCCAGCACTCGGGAGGCTGAGGCAGGAGGACTGATGCGAGTTCGAGACTAGCCTGGGCTACAAAAGTGAGCTCAAGGCCAGCCTGAACTGCATAGCAAGACCCTGTCTCAAAAAGACAAAAAAAAAAAAAAGTTATTTCTCTCACCCAACTGTACCTCAATGGGGGAATCTGAATGAGGGCCAGCAGGCCTCCAGTTCATCAGCTGTAAAGCATAAGTGGGTAAATCAGATATTCTTCGGATCAGAAGTCCCCCAAACCCAGCAATTGCTAAAAGGGGTCTATGGAGTTATCTGTGATCTGCAAAGTACTCCTGCCGTAGATTTGTACTATTTTTCAAATAGTTGGGTTTGTAATAATAGTTCAAGGGGCTGGGGAGATAGCTCAGGGGCACAAGTGCCTGCCTGGCAAGTGCAAGGTCCTGAGTTTGATCCCTGGTTCAGCAAAAATAAAATAAAATAAATATAATAATAATAGTAATTCAGTTAAAAGCTTATCTGGATTTATCATTACATACTTTATGTTTTTGTCAATCAAATCATCATAAAAAAATAATAAAAGACAGGCTGTTACTGAGATAGCTGCTGCCTGAAATCCTGAGACTTTAAATCTCCCAAAGGTTTCCTATCCCTTGAAAATTAAAATGAATCAAACATCCAAATTTTTAGCATTTTGTCTCATTGAAAAAAGGAAAAAGGAACAATTTGCTCAGTCATAAAAGAGCTTGGTGAGGTAGAACTTAAATTTAGTTTTTAGCCCAAGAAACTGCTAGCTCTGTCCAGTTGAACGTAGGTGGGCAGCGTAGAGCTTCCTGTAGGTGACTCCACAGACCCAGAAGCACACAAGGAGCAGGCGGTCACTGTCACGGAGAAGAGAGCAAGAACACATCCTCGGGCTGCTCTCCCCCGTATTGTCCTGACAAGAAGAACTGGCTGCTCCGTGGAGCAGATTTACTCAGGGGTCAAGAAACTCTTAAAAATGAAGAGTCAATCAGAACACAGCCTTCCCCTGTTCATTATCCACAGTTATCAGTGTATCTTCCATAAGTGGAGTAGAATCTCTAGGGCCACTCTCAAAGAAAGCCACCAGACACCCTCAATAGAGATTCCCAAGGCAAGACAGGTGTATTAGCTGCGAGCTTCTATGTGCTGTCAGAAATAATGTAGGCCTCAGGATTGATGTGATAGTGCAAGTTTATACTTAATATTGAGAATATGATAACTGGCATTAAGTCTTTTCCTCAAAAAGAACATTTATACTTACTCTGTAGGATGCACCTCATCCCAAATTCAGTCAAACATTATTTTTTATGTGGAAAGAAGTACAGGCATTCTTGTTTTAAGTGAGGGAGAAAACTTTTGCCTCAGTTTCTTTATCAGAGAAAATGGGAATAATAACAGTATGTATCTTCTAGGCTTGTGAGAGTTAAATAATTTATGTAAGCTATTTATGGCAATGCCTTTCATAGACTAAGATAGCGCATTGTATGATGATAATGCCAATGACTATTTGTAAGAATTATTTATCAGAGATTAGGGTATGAAACAATATCAAAGGAAAGGAAATAACTCCATTACCCATAAGTTTTATCCACGGATCATATTCCATGTGTCAGTATCAGGGCTTGTTGCAGATAGTATGGTTTATCTTTCCCAACTACATCCTTATCTGTCTTTAAATTAGATATGATTGATGTGACTTGCTTTGATCAATAATATGTGGTCCTTGGGAGGCTGAGGCAGGAGGATCAGTTCGAGTTCGAGACCAGCCTAGGCTACCAAAGTGAGCTCAAGGCCAGCCTGAACTGCATAGCGAGACCCTGTCTCCAATAATAATAATAATAATAATAATAATAATAATAATAATATATGGTCAGCAGTCACACATGTGACACCTGGGTGGAAGCTATAAGAGGCATGTACAGCATGACTTGTTTTCTTACCACTATGACAGATTTTCTGGGAAGATATATTAGAGGTGAAGTCTCCATCAATGGAGTCCTGAGTGACACGATGACCTAGAGACCTCTTCTGGCCCATATTTGATGTGTACATTGAGTCAGAAATAAATTCTTATTACATGAAGCCATTATGATTTGAAGGCTGCTGTTTTGTCAGAATCCCAGCAGATAAATCATGCTAACATATATTATTATCAGCATTATCCTTGATATTTTAGATACTCATAACGTGTGTATAGAATGAGACCTCTAAACACGATAATAAATTAGTGTATATTTGGGAGGATTGTATTTGATCTTACTGCAATGTTACATTTGTGGCCCTCAAAGGAATTTCTATATTTTCAGCATAGGATTGCTGTTAGCTGAAGAACAATTGCTTGTGTGTTTGGGTGTGTGTGTGCACTCACATGCGTGCATCTAAATTAAAAATGAAAGTGAGCTGAAAGTGGAATGGCAAGTTTGTATTTTTCTTTGGCTTACACCTTACCCTGTCCTCCAGAGTTCCCAAAATCTTTTACGTTTTGTCCTAGTGGGTTTGGGCACAGAGCCCACACATTACATTACATAAAGGATCGCAGAAATGATCCCACGGGCACGTGCTTGCTTCACTTGTGCCACCGGATGTCATCTGTGTTGGCAATGGACAAGAAATTACACTCGAGTCAACCAAAACGTTGTAGATGGCCGCCAGTTTGTATATTCGTGTTTTCAAAAACGTGGCCGTCTTAAATAAAAGAGCTGAGCCATTATCTAAGACTATTAGAAAACTGTCCAATGAAATACTGAAGAATAAAATTAACCCTCAAAGCCATAGCTGTTGCCCTTCAGACACCGTTTACCTGCCGTTTGCCTCAGCTGCGTTTGCTTCTCCAGGGACCACCTATGCACAGGATTGAAAGAGCTTCTTCTTATTCCCCAGATGGGACAGCACTGAGTTTCCTCGCATGGCAGGATCTTACAGAAAGTGATTTCACAGGCTTCTGAGGTCTGTGTGCTCGCCAGAGATGTGTGAGGCCCTGTGAGGCATTAGGCAGAGGGGAGGGAAGCAGCGAGCTTAGCCACAGGCTGGCTTTTCCTGGAGACAGGTCACAGGAAGGGCAGGCCAGCTTGAGGGGGAGGCTGACTTTACCTGAGGGGGTGGTGGCGGGTGGCAGGACCAGCCCTAGCGAGCCTGTGCTATTACTGGAGGAGGAGGGCAAGATAGTTAGTGAAAGACATCTCCATGAACCCTCCCTGAAAGGAACAAAAGATGTGGACTCTCACCTTGGAGGAAGACTTTGGACAAGTGTCTTCTGATCTTTTAAGCTCAGTATGTACAGGAAGACTATAGTCAAGGCACTGTTGAGGAAAAAAAGATTATGTGGCAGATTTGTTTCCAGATATATCACACACATCCAGCTGGCCAAAGACGAGCTCTCAGAGGCCACACAGATGGGAAGAGGGGGAAGGGCAGTGGCAGCTGACAGAAACACCATGGAAAACGGCACAGTCAGGCTTTTCTGCCCTCCGGAGAAGAAGCTGTAGGCTCCCTGACGCTGAGATTATCCTGGGGAACTCTATGCTGATGAAGTTTTCCATGTAGCAGCCCCTGGTCTGGCAGGCTGTCTCAGAAGCATCTGTCACTAGTGGAAAATTACATGAAGAAGCGTGTAAATAGCTGGAGACAGCCCTCTGCTCTGTATGGGGAATGAACCAGGCCAGAGGTCACCTGCACAGTGGCACTGGAAGATGAAAAGAGACACCCACAGGGGATGCCAAACCCTTGCCCCTTCTCTGCCATCTTCCAGTCACCTGTCTTCTTAGAGCACAAGATGCCAAACTGGGCAGAGGAAAGGAAAAAAGGAGATAAAGCACACATTTCTACTCTACATGACTTCAAAATAATGACGATGCCTTTGCCGCCAAGAATGCACATGTCCAAGCAGAGGCTTTAACAGCGTCTGGAATTTGGGGAGCTACGCCTAACAACGCTCATGCATCCATACCACTTCAAGTTCTTCTCTTCAGAACCCTCTCATGAGCTACAGGAGCAGTTCTGCACGTCACCATCTCGTTGCGGGCTGGGCTGGAGAGGGATCACAGGTGGACTTCCTGCCAGCTGGACTGCACACCTGAAGTCCAAGATCAACTCCGCTGTCCAAAGTGTGGATTTCCCATCATTAGGTATGCATGAAGAAATGTGACACACATTTCAATTCCACTAGTGAAGAATGAATTGCCAGGGTTCTTAGCAGCAGCAGATGACTACCCAACAGGCTCTGCTCTACGTGAGCAAAACGGTTCTGAGTCCAAAGAAGCATCCGGCAGAACCGAGTATTTCCCAGCAACCTTTGCTGCGCTGCAGTCTTCTTTACTTCATCCTCCTGTGCCTCCCATCCTTCAATTCCCCATTAGGAATCCAGTACTCCTTTTTCTGATGTGTAGCTGACCTCTGCCTCAGTGACAGCATGGAAGACTCTAGGCTAGCGATGGCGAGCACTTCAGAGACCCAGCGCCCACCCTGCAACTCCACAACCACTAATTTATCGCCAAGTCCAGCACTGCAATTAAGCCTAAACACTGACATTTTCATTTAGAAACAACAATTTGCACACTTTGTTGACGTGCCGACAGGGGGGTTCTACGGGCCAGCTGTGGCACCCCTGCCATAGATTGGCCGCCACTGCTCTAGGTCTAAATGAAATGGACATCTGCTCCCTTCTGCACAGCAAGACCTGGTTTTGATTTCTCTTAGTTACCCCACAGCCCAGAACCAATATGTTAAACATAGTGCATCCCATTTTATTGTCTTAGTGGTCAACAATGTTGGAATTCAAAACAAGTGATTAACATCTTAAAAAGCAGTCTCTTCACCTGAAGTTGAATAACCTTTGACCTTTCCATTTGGCTGGGAATCTGATATCAAAGAAGGTAAAATATGTCTGCTAGAACTGGAAGCTTACCCTCTTCCACTTGAGCATTCCTGAGGAGAAGACAGATACTTAGAAGAGTAAGCAAAAGTACAAAGCTCCTGCTGGAAATTTATTGGGGGGCATCAAACACTTGGCCATAGTCCCACAGTGGGCAGCAGCGAGCCCCACTCAGAAGAACCTATGTTTAGTGTGTTCTAGGCCCAGGGTTTAATCCTCAGCGACTCCTCCCTCACAAAGTGCAAGTGCTGAGGGAAAAGAGGGGCCCAGAGACCTGCCCTGCCTTCGGTAACTGGAGAGCTGCTTCAAATCGACAAACAGGAAGCACCTTGAGACCCTGACCGTCTCTCCCTAGAGTAGAAGCCAGCCCTTTCCCACGATCACAAATGATTTTTCCTTTCACCATGTGAATAAGCTACAAATCAAGGAAAGAGTCTCACGAAGTCCAGAGAAAGAACACAGGTGAGAGGGCCAGGGCGCAGAGGCCAGGAGGTCACCAAGACAGCAGCAGCAGCAGCAGCAAGAGCCTGAAGGCCAGCAGTCTGAGAAGCAACAAGGGATCAGCCCCTCCTCCAGGCAGTGGGGAGAACCCGCAAAAGCCACGTGACTCGCTTTCTGCTCTTGCTTGGTTTAACTCCTCAGTACAGTTGCCTACAGTCTTACCACATTCGACTGATTTGCCCCCATGCTGGTCTTCCTTTGGGATAATTAGTCAATAAAGAATCCAGAAGAATCCCAATGAGTATGAGTGAACAAAAAGAGTGGACTGTGCTTGATTACTTATTCTTGTCCCCCAAGTGGACAAGAAGGAAAACAATAGATTAGAGAACATTATTTCCAAAGCTAAGAAAAGCATAAACACATGTACACTGCATAGTCTGGTACTAAAACACAACTGTAGTTTAAAAAAAAAAAAAAATCCGTCCTTTGACATTTAAGCACAGAAAACCTGGTGTCTTTCCTCCAAAATAAGAGCTTTCAAGGATCCAAGCCAGTGGTGGCAAGCCTGTGGCACGTGTGGCAGCAGACAAGCAGTCCCTGCTGTTGGCATTCAGGCCAGGTTATGAGTTTTTTTTTTGTTGTTTTTTTCTAAACTAAAGCCACAGAACTGAGGTTTCATTGCAGCATCGGCACTTTGCAATAAATGAGTGGGTTTGGGGGTTGCGGTTTGGGCGCTTGGTCTCTAAAAGGCTCACCATCACCGCTCTACGCTATCCAAGGTCGATTCCTAGTCTAAAGGGCTCCTTGTCTTCCGAGTAAAATAGACGCCAGGTGCAAGATCAAGTGTGAGGGGAAGAAAAAGGCAGGCAGGAAGAGAAGAGCTTGGTGTAGCGCCCTGAAGTGTCTCTTACCAAAAGGTCATCACAGCGATTAGAGTTGTAACCACGGTCTGGAAAATCCAGTTAGGACACAACAGTTTTTTTCCTGAAACATAAACCTGTAAGAAGGCTCATTAGCAAACAGTGACAACTCAGCACAGAGCCCTGAGAAGGGAGTCTGAGGCTCTGCACTCGACAGGGGTCTCTCCGGCCTCCCTCACTGAGGGCTTCTGCTTGCCACCATGTCCAGCTCCGCTTCTTCCATTCAAAGCCTTTCCCGAGCCCCAGGCTTCCCTTGATACCCTAGGTGGCAGCATTCATTTCCCTGAAACCCTAAAAGACGATTATCACTGCCATTTGCTGTATTAGGCACTTATTCTTGTAGTTTTACGACAGACGAAACTGCCAGAATGCGGATGTCCCTCAACAGTGTACTTATGGAAATCTTTTGATTTGAAGGTGTAAATCCAGGTGAAAGAATTTCAGACAACATAACAGGTCATAGAAAGACTTGTGGCTTAAACTCTTACTGAGTATTCCTTATAATAATATCTCAGCATACCTACTTATAAGGGCATCTCTGGGCCTCTGTCTTACTTATTCAACAATATCTTCTTTGGAAGAGCTGCTACACACAATGTTATAAGAAACAGGAGAATTAGTAAATTATTATGAAGTAACTGTGGGCCACGTTTCCTAATACATAAAAGCTGGTACACAGAGACTGGACCACGTCCACATTATGGGCAGCTGAGGAACTGGTAGAAAATTCAGACAAAGAGCTTCCCTGCCCATTTAGGGTGATTCTGCTTCTGAGGACGCAGCCTGGACCACACTTTCAGAAGCGTATGAGAAAGGTGGTGGCCATTACAGCATGGCTCCAAAGGGGTTTTAGCTACATTTCTTGAGCTTGTTATCTGACTTTGAAAAGAATAATTTTTCTTTGTCAAAAGGAAACAGGATGAGTGACACACTTATGAGCAACTACCCAGCCCCTGAGGGCTGTTGTAACTGAATTATCAATAAAGATCACTGACAGCCACTCTGAGCAACAAGGTAATGGTTTGTATCATCCCTACATCTTGCTGGAAGTGTTCTATGAAAGTTATTGCAGCGATTTCAGTCAAATAGCAGAGAGAGTAAGTGCTTCCCCTTCCAACCTAGGCTCCATAAGTACTGGATTATTTTAAATTTCTGCTCTGTTACTGTTACCCAAAACCCTTTGACCAAGCATAGGGAAATGGCCCACGACCTGGAGTCAGCCTTTGCGTCGGGTCCTGAACAAATCATCGAAATACCATTGGTCTTCACTTGCCAGATAATGCAATAAGAACACTTGCCAACTTTTCAGAGTTATCGAGTGGTCCAATTAATACTCAGTCACTCTGAATAGCTCTTGAATTCAGACACACGTAAGAACTGTGGAGTCTACTAAAAATCTAAAGATGCTGAAAAGTTCCATCTCAGTGGGTTTTTATCTAGAGTGAGTGAGCGCTGGGAATCTGTAAGGGGCAGGAAAATAATGAGAATTGATCCATGTTCATTTCTTCTTTCTCCTCGTGTTCTCCACATACTCTGAATTTGAAATTGAACTCTGAGGGCCTTCCCACCTCATCCCACTGCTGTGATTCCTTAGCAAGAATCAGCCACCCCCCTCATGGAAGTGGAGGCAGAAAGCAAAGAGAGTAACTACACAAGTACTGGAGCGGGAGACCTCAGTCTTCCTCCCAAATGTGTCTTGACCAGCACCAGGAGCTGTGTGGCAGTCAAGGCAGGACCTGGCCAGGCTTCTTGTCACCTCACAAGGCCCACTGATCGCCCACAGCAAGCACCTGGCTTGTTAGCAGCCCTCACTGAACCCTCTAGTAACACACGTATCCATTTCCATGACCCCAGAAAGCCTCGAAGAACCTAGGTCACCCAGTGGCTGATGGCAATGTGGGAGGAAGGGTAAATTTCATAGAAAGATCTGAGATTTCTTACCCAGAAAAGCATAGGGGAGAAAAACACTCCCACTATTTATAGTTTATCACCTCCCTGGAAGATTCCGCCAATCAGCAAATTAAAATAGTGAGCTTGAAACCATAATGGCAGCCAGCGTGTACCTAGCACCTATGGTCTCTACTGAGTGCTTTTCATATACTGATGAACATAATAATCCTCCTCATCATCCTCTACAACCCTCCAGTGAGATGGGCACTTTTACATTCCTCTGCAATTTTATAGACCAGGATAAAGAGGCACCAGAAGGCTAAGTTCCTCACCCAAGATCATATTGCTAGCAAGCTACAGAGACATGATTTAAGTTCAATTGTTTTGGCCTTACAATCTATGCCTCCAAATATAATGCTCTGCAGACTCCTTTTCCCTAGCTATATAAGAAAGAAGAAAAGAAAGAAAGAAAGAAAGAAAGAAAGAAAGAAAGAAAGAAAGAAAGAAAGAAAGAAAGAAAGAGTCTTCTTGGCTTGCCAAATGAACTCCTTAGCTCAGCTGTTCTCAACCTATGGGTCACAAACCTGGCGGGGGTTAAACAACTAAAACACAGGGGTGGCCTAAAGCCATCAGAAAAATCATAACTGGAGCAAAATTACAGTTTTGAAGTAGCCACCAAAATTATGTTTTGGTTTGGGGTCAATGCAACATGAGGAACTATATTGCAGGGTCACAGCATTAGAAAGGTTGAGAACCACTGCCTTAGCTGGTGGTCCAGGAGACCTGACCCTAACATAGATATTCAGCCATATCTTCTCTATCCTTCCTGACTCCTTCCTTACCCTTGAATGAATCCAACTAATGCCACTAATTCCATCTAGAGCTCCCCTGGCTTCACTGTGGTCTGCCCAAAGCCCACTCCACCTTTCAGGCCAGGCTCTTGCCAAATTCCCACAGCCCTGAGTCTCTGCAGCATCTACATTCAATCTGGGTGAAGCTGTTTGTTGTATTTTCTTTCCCTCTGCTCTTAGCTGTCCTGTAATTTCTTAGGAGGAGAGATCACAACTGCTTTATCTTGGCTTCCTCTTGGCCCCTTCTAAAACCTGCCAGAGTTGAAGTTAAATGACTGCATACATTCTGCAACCAGTAACTGCTTCCCAAATCCCACCTCACCCATGCTCCAAAACACTGAGCTACTTATGGTTTTTAATTTAAATTGTGAGCCTTTAGAGAATATTGTCAGACTTGGGTCTTTACTTAGGGATTCATTTGACAAGGATTTCTTGAGTCCCCACTACATGCTAGCCCCTGAAGATACACAGAGAGAAGGCAGGCTGCTTCGTGACTATATATCCTGGTTAATATTCTGAGGTAAGTGCAAAACAAAGAGAATTTTTATTTTCCTAGTGTAACGTACAAGTAACAGAGATTGGAGATACCCAACTTATATCTATCAGAGATCCTGTGGATGTACATCTCATCCCTACCATTCTAGTGCAAGTCAGTTAGTACAAAGGACATCTTTCCTACGCATGTTGAGTATTTTGACTTTATTGAGCGATATGTATAGACCCTATGCAAAGGGCTTTAGCAATCTTACCAACAATCTCTGTAAGGTAGGGACTATAGTCTGTTTCATAATGTGACTAAACTGCCCAGAACGACTCTACACATATATTTATCCATATATTTATGTTTATTGGTACATCAAGAAGCTCTTCAGCAACATAATATTTTTTTTAGAAGTTCAGCTATTTCTCAATCCTTTTAGAATAGGTCAACCTATTGTAACATGAAGAAAAGGCACCAGGCCAGCCTTTAACAAAGCTCCAGATAAAACCATGCATATTCTCTTGGAAAGGGTCATGTTTGGGACAGGCATGGAGCAGAGGGAGCAAGCTGAGTTTCACAGCTCTCTGTGGGTTGTCATTAGGAAGGGACTATTACAGCTTCTCCCTGGGTGCCATATCTCTGTGACAGAAAGGGCATTTTTCAAGGTGATAAATCGTTAACCTTCACTTTTTACTGGAAATGATAACCTACTCAATGTAAGTTGCTTTTGTTCACTGATGAAAACATCCCCTTTTAACCTTTAGAGCAAGTGAGCATCTAGCCTCCTGTTTTATGTTTCATATTAAATAGCAAAGAGATCTGAGGATGAACGGAAGTTTCACTGGGATTATCTGAAGTCAAAGATTAGGGACCAGGTAAAGTCAAATCATGCACATGCGTCCTGCAGCCCATGGCCATCTGAACATGGAAACTCGAATTTTTGCGGGTGGAACAATGCATACAAAAACTGGCAAGAAAATAACTCCATATTGGATATATTTTTAGACCCTTTTTTCAAAATGTTTGCTGTTTTAAAAGATTCATTAAAGGGTTAGTAGTTAAACACCCAGAGTGCTTAAGGACTAGAAACTGGGGAAACCTATATAACAAATAAATGATGTAAGGGGCTTGCTTGATCCATTTCTCTAAAGTCTTATTATTTTGTATAGAAAATATCATATTTTTATTATAAATTTCAGTCTGTTTACCTTGTTGTGGTTTTTGGGGATAGCTCTTCTCGTAGAAGACACACTCACAGCTCTGCTAAGTTTGCTTTAAAAGAGAGAGAGAGAAATTGATTACTATCGGATGACTTTCCAGGAATTATATGACAAAGGTCCAGGCTGTCACAAACACAGCAGCATGATTTTTTTTTTTTTCATAAAGTGATAATTTGAGAAAAGAACAGTCAAAGCAATTGGGAGCTCTCTGTGTAAGGGGAAAAAGTAAGGAAACAGAAATGAATGTGCTAAGCATTACATGTTTCTTTTTCTTGGAACTAGACCCCAGGAAATACATACATACTTCCTTAACTAATAAAAACAAATAATAAGCTGTTTCCCCCTGAGGACTGAACATCATTTTCTAAATTAAGAAATAACTACTTTTCCCCATGAAACGAGAAGGCATTCTTCTGCTAAAAATTGAGCTCTTCCTAGTATAACAACCACTATTAAAACGAAGCCTCATGCTTTGTTTTTAAAGAAGCAGCAGAAATAAACTGGGAAAATTATCACGTAAGGCAATTATGTTGTAAAAATATTCTAAGAGAAACAAAAGGATTTCATTATTAGGTAGACCAGTTAGCCTGACCTAGTTATGGAAGGGGCCCCTTCCTTCTTCCAATTTCCATAACTTGCTGCACATACCTGATTGAACTTGCTTGACTGGCTGAGGACTTGGAACTACTGAGACCCTTTAGCCTAGCCAACCTCCTATTCCAGATCTCTAATTCTTCTATTCTTTCTTCCAGGTTGTTGGTTAGTTTGCAGAGCTGCTTCACAGCCCCTACATTTTCCATGAAGATTTGGTCCTAAAAAATGTAGAGAGTACACAAATTTAGAGTTTGGGGCTACCAGAGAATGCTCTATATCCTACTTGAAGATAAGAGCACAACATTGATAATGATTATGCACTTAAAACTTCAAGTTCATTCAGGATAAATCTGAAGAAATTTGAAACTTAAAGCTGTCTTGCTAAACTGCTGGCTGTGGAGTAAAACTGCTTCTGTTCCAGTTGCAATAAAATAGAAATACGTCCTTGTAATTTAAGAGCACGATTGGAGCTGAAGGATGTTATTGAGCTTGGAATCCAAAGATTTATTTTCAATGGCCATTATGCTATATTTAAAACTCATAAAAAGAAAGACAAAACCGACTTCTGAATGTTGATTTCAGTGTGCTCATCACTAAAACTTCATTTAAAAAAATGATCCCAGCTTTCCATGATAAAATTATGCTTCAAATTGTGCAAGCGAAAGAGGGAGAAATGAAGATCTGGGCTTTTCTCCGAGTTATGCAAGCTACTAGACATGAGGCCATGGGAAAAAATGTAAGAAGCCTTTTAAACTTCAGTTTCTTCATCTAGAAATGCAAGAGAAATTCTTGAGGAACTAATTTCTGCTTTAACATCTCATGTACAGGTTCTATTTTAACCCAAACTTTTTATCCAAACAACATTTTAAGAAACACAATTCTTTCTGTTCAGACAAAGTCACTGACACTTCAGAAAGAAAAAAAAAGAAAATCAATTCCAGCCAGCGAGGTTAGGCCATGACCTCTTCCACCCACACTCTCTAGTCATCATATAAACACACACATCTATCTCTCAGCTAAAAAGAAAAAACTGGGAAGCTGTGGTGAGATCACACCCTAACTCCACAGCTTCTTTTTCCTCTTTCCCCTTCAAAGTTCAAACTTTCACAACACTCTCTGGGTTTCCTAAGAGTCTGGTCCACTACTGTAAAGAGAAAAGCTGGAAGTCAGTGACTCAGGACTGTTTGTGGTCAGGAGGTCAAACCCTAGGCTGCATGTCTTTGAGATTCTACACACAAACTAGAGCTGAAAAGCAATACCTCAGAAAGAAATCAACAACTCAATGCTACACAGTTTTAAGGCTTCGTTTATGTAGTTGAAAGATAGATGTGTTTTGGAGCAACACTGCAGGACTCTTTCAAGCTCCCAGATCACCCACAGAGACCTAATGAAGTCCTTTGAGCATCTTCAGACCACCATGTCTGAGCCTTTATTCTGGGATTTCCATCTGATAAAAGTGTTTCCTCAAAGTCAGTCCAAATCCCATCGCACCTAAGCCTTTCCCAGAGGCCACTGACTAGAAGACACCTTGCTTTCTACAGGGTTCTCCCAGAGCGTCTCAGTTTCTTCACTTGGAGGTACTGGGTGTCACATTCCTGCATCCTGGACCCTCCTGTGGGTCTAGGAAGACAGCCATTCTGCCGCTTCATTTGCACACACACACCCCCAATAGCTAGCACTTGTCTTCACCCCTCAGAAATGCTCAGTGAAAACACAGGAAAGCAAACTGAGAGGTGTCGAGTTTACAGTGTAGACAAGGAGAAAGGCAGAAATCGTTCCCATTTAGAAAGTGAAATGACATAAGGCTTCATCCCTGAGGCCGCTGCGTATTCTAAGGAAATGTTTTTCTATTCCGAGTGATCAGGAAACCCTATGGTTTCCTGAAATCTTATTAGACAGTTTTCAAAATCTATCAAAAAAATACAAATGCATTAAACTACCATATCATTGGACATATTAATAGCTAGCAAAATTAAATAGATTTTTTTTATTAGGGGTTAGTAATCCTACTTCTGGAATATATTCCATAAAACCCCTAGAGAAAAGTAAGAGAAAAAAAAAAAAAAAGAAAGAAAACAAGACTGACATCAGCCCACATGGCCATCTTCAGGAGCTCAGTGATACACTGTGGTATTTGCCCAGGACTGCAGTAAGTACAGAAAGGGATGCTGGTGCTTCTCTGTAGACAGTCTAGGATCTAGCGTCTGATTACAAAAGAAGAGCACAGAACGCTGCATGGTACCTTACATTTTGTCTAAGAAGAGGCAAAATTAGGAAAAAAAAAAATCCTCTATTTTCTTACACTGAAGAAAGAAGAAAGCTAATCCAAAAAGTAATTCAAAATGTTTGCACAGCACGGGGAAAGAAGAAGAAAATTTGAATGGAATGGATGGAAAGCATTCTGTCTGAATGTACCTTGCTTAATAATTTTTCTTTAGGATAATGTGGCTTTTAAATAATTGCAAAATATAATTTAATCAAAGCATCCCACAACAATAGAAAAGCAGAAGTAAATAAATGAATCTAATCTGGTATTGACTTGCTGGTTTAACCTCCCAAAGAGTGCTTGTTATTTTTGATGATTTTAATATAAACTGAGAGTGGTGGTACATACCTATAACCTCAGCATTCTGGGAGGATGAGGCGGGAGGATCAAAATTTCAAGCCCACCCCGGGAAACTTAATGACTTAGCAAAACCCTGTCTCAAAATAAAATATATTTAGAAAAGAGGAGGTGATCCAGTTCAGGGCAAAGACCCCTAGTTCAATCCCAAGTACTACAAAATAAGCCAATAGATCTTCAACCCATAGTAGTTTACTTATTTTTAGATGGATATATTCTAAGGGCAAATAACATGAATGACATGCAAAGAAAATATAAACTTTTTAATAATCATAGTGTTAGTAATAACTACAATGGAGTATGTACACATATACTATATATAATTATAATTGCTTAAAACAAATACACAATTATGTTAGCAGCCACAGTTTTTATCATTTAAGAAAAAAATTATAGAAATAAATTTAAAGCAATAAGTAAAATTCTACCAATACTAAACTTAAATTGATAATATTGCTATTAATTCCTGCTATATTCTATTTGGAAATGAGAATTCCAAATAGAATTCCCTAACTATGGCCTAACTATGTCCACTATTTAAAAAAAAAAAAAAAACAGGGAAAAATATTTCCCAACTTACTGACAATGAACACCATCACGACCATTAAATAGTCACTAAATGCTATGCCCAGTGAAAGGATCCCAGGCTTTCTGGAGAGCTAACAAGGCCAGGTTTGGGGTTGGAACTTCCGGCATGAACCTGGAAGACCTGGCCTGTGCAACACAGAGGCTCTCTCACAGAGTGCTGTGGTTGTGTCCAAATGACTCAAGAGCCAGGAGTCCTCACAGCATTACAGGACCAGTGACAAAGTATCCAGACTCTTACTCAGTTTTCTAAAACATTTTACTGGTTACCTTTGGAAGGTCTAAGAGGTGTAAAACATTTTTCTTTAAAGCTTGTAAATAAACAAAAGAATGAAGCTGCAACCTAATTTTCCTGCCTAGCAGACACATATTTGCTAAAAGTTCTTCATTTTAGAAGAATTTCAAAAAATAAATAAATAACAAAATGTCATTATTTTCTAATGCCTTATTAAGACAATGGATCTAGGTCATAATTTTTAATGGTTACTAAAACCCAATGGCTGTACATATACGAACATTCGGGAAATTTCAGCCCCAGCTGGATTTGATGATAGCGAAGAGTTTCTATATATTCGTGTGTGTGATAATAGTATTGTTGTTCAATTCCTAAGAGATGGACCTTCCTTTAAAAAGAAATTGATGTATCTATAATAAAATAAGATGATGTTGAGATTCACTGTAACAATGTAGTTGGTGGGAGAGTATTTAGTAGGGAATTTAAATAAAGATTGAATAAGAATTTATGGCTGGAATCTGATTGAGTCATGCAAGGAGTTTATTACTAGTCAATTTAGCCTTGTATATATTTGAAATTTTCATTAAAAACATTTAAAAAACAAATACATTTAAAGCAAAATTTTAAAACTCCTCAAAACGGTGCTGGGAAGATAGCTCAGTGACCTAAGTGCTTGCCTGGTAAGTGCGAGGCCATGAATTTGAACCCCAGTCCAGCCAAAATAAATAAAAATAAAATAAAACTTCCAAAACATCGCTCCTAATTTTTTTTTCTAATCCTGGTACAAGTTTTCCTTTATTTCTAAAATTGTTTCCATTAAAATGAGACAAATTATGAAGCTCAGAAGAGGATTTAGTGATTCTAAAACACAGTGAATGTTATGTGATTATTGACTGTGTCTGTCCCAGAGGAAGCCTGGCATAAATTAATGGTGTTGCCTACACGAATTGTTGGCCAGCTCAGCAGTCAGAACTAGACCTCCTTGCTGACCCATCCCCCGCCCTGCTCCTCACGGGGAACTGTCACAGCCCTCGGGTCACCACTTGCCCCAGCTTCCGCTCTACCCCTTCTCTCTCTCCACTGGTGCTACCTACGCTCCTTTTCTTTGTTGTTGTTCTTAGCATTTGCATTCTTCCAGTAGAAAAAAGCTTGTTTGCCTTATGTCTTAGCTAGTGGCTTAGCCATAACGGAAGCAGATCACGTGCACTAAGGACATCTCCCTTGTTGCCCGTTAAGCTCTTCCTTCAATATCTTTCCTGTGGCACTTTTAACACTGCCTCATGAGATACGAGCACTAGACCTGCACAAGTCCGGTCACTCATCAATAATGACAAAAAGCCCGCTCCAAGTTCTTCAACTCAAGTTTCCCAGCACCCTATGTCTTTCAGGGAGGTCCAAGCAAAGACCAGTAATTCATGTGTTTTCCTTTTCAAGAGGAAATAAAGATGGGTGAATTTACTACTACCTTCCTGATTATAATTACGGCCTTCGTGGACTTCAAGGAGCCAGTGGAAAATTACCCACAAATAAATCTCCAGAGCACACTATGGGGCTGACTCTTGCTAAATACTTGGAAGTTCCAGTTTCTGTTCTCTATCGTCACAGTGAAGCCAATAAAAGAATGTTCAAAAATATAATTTCCTTAAAAATGTTCTTTTCTGTGAAAGAAAGGACCTCTCTGAGAGAGGATTCTAACCAGGAATGTGCATCACAGATGCCTGAAAAAAGTAAGTTTTCAGTCCTGGGAATTAAACCCACAGGCTAAGCAGGAGCTTGACATTGAGCTCCGCCCCCAGCCCCTTTCATCTGCAAGCAGCGCAAGTCAAGGTCCCTGTGAGTCTGAATTTCCTAGATCTGAGATCAGTCTACAGTGGAACATCTTGAAAAGTGTCCCTGTTTGACATCAATCATTGCTTAGGCATCATTTTAAAACCAAGCTTCATTTAATTACTCAACTCTGTCCAGCTATTAGCAGTTTTAAACAGGGCCAATTCCCTCAACTGAAAAACAGCTTCAGGATTGCGATGGAAAGAACAACAACAAAAAGCTCTTAATCCGATTTTTGCCACCAAAACTTACTGGTGCGACTGTGGTAGAAAGAGCTGTGCCTAGGTCAAATCACACAAGAATCTTTTACTCACCCGCTTGAAATAATTGTTTTGTGGTTAGTGTATGCATGAGCAAGCTGAACACATTTTCTAAATAGTGTTAGAATTGTGGCTTGCATGGCATGGCCAGTAGTATACGTGCTCATGAAAACTGCACAGGCATTTGTGAAATCTGAGCTAGTATCTACCCTAGAGTCAGTGCTGATCCTAAACTCATCCTCTACCCTACATAACCCCTTCATGTTGTGTGTTGCAACCCTACCAAAACTTTTGCCATCTGCTGAACATAGTATGACACCTGTAGTCTGTAGAAGATGCACACAATGCTCCATTTTTGTGAACTGCCTGTCCTCCCACCTCTTCTACTTTCTTTACACTTGGAATCACATCTACCTAGGTAATGAACACCGGAGAGGAAAGCTTCTTCTTTGTATTTTAGGGAAAAGTCTACAGGGTAATCAGGGTCTCACTACTAGATCAGAATCGTAGTGATCCAATAGCTCAGAGGAGAGCTTCATAAAGACAAGGATCACCCCTCCCCCACAGGCCACCCACCCTCCAGCAGACCAGTGACTCAGTATTTGTTTGATGATTAAACGAATTAACATCTCTGAGGGGATGGTTCCAGTCCTGAAAAGGCCCATTGTTGCTCTGTAGTGAAGGGAAGAACACAGCTAACCTTCAGTTCATTCTTTTATTTGAGACTTTTCTCAGGGAGACAATAAATCAATGAGATCCAACTTCCAATTCCATGTTAAGAAATGCCTGTGGAAAAGCGAGTGATTGACCAAACATTAGGGTTTAATCATCTTCAAGGAAATGGCTTCATGGTTTGGCTATGGACAGTGAACTGGGCTCCCCCCAGACAGGGCCTTTTTCTAGGGCAGGGAATTAGCCAGGGAGCAGACAAAACCCCTTTGCTCTCTTGCTTCACCTCCAGGCAACTCCTGGACTCTGCTGCTGCAGCTCCCTGGAGCCTTGTGGGTCTGAAGCTCGTCAGCCTAGGATGAGGGCAGCCCAGGCGGCGGAGTTGCACTCTCCTCTCCTTGCAACCATAGTTTATCCCCATCCAACAATACTGACCAAAGGTAACTAACCCTAGTCACAAAGAGAACTGGGAGAAGCTGACAGAGGTCCTTCATTCCCAGTAAGAGAGAACACAGACCTGAAAACCTGTCTTTGTGGTAAAAAAATGCACCAGATGTTTGCATGGACTGTGGTTTTTGTCATAAAATCATGAAATAATATTGTCTGGAATTTCACATTGTAAAAATTATTCCTTTTTTTTTTTTTTTTGGCAGGACCTGGGTTTGAACTCATGACTTTGTACTTACCAGGCAGGCACCTGTGCCGCAGAATTATCTCCTTGGCCCTCATAAAAATTATTCCTAAAGAAAAAGAAGACACTGATTCTAGCAAGTGGTAGTATACAGCCATTATTTGGATTTTGAATAAACCCAATTTTAGATTTTCATATAAGACTTCCTTTTGTGGAGAGTTCACCAGACTCTGACTTGGATTTAGCAAAGGAGAATCCCCAAGCAAGTAAAGCCTGCTCTTGGGGCTGGGGAGATAGCTCAGCTGTATAAGCACCTGCCTGGCAAGCGCAAGGACCTGGGCTCGGTCCCCAGTACTGTACGCTGTGCTGGGCTGGCCCTGAAACTGGGCGCATGCCTGTATCCCAGGATGAGGGAGGCTGAGACAGGAGGATCACTAGAAATCTGAACTGCATACCAAGATGCTGTACCAAATAAATAAGTAAATAAATAAATAAATAAGCAACATAATTTTTTGGAAAAGAAGAGAAGAAGAAGAAGAAGAAGAAGAAGAAGAAGAAGAAGAAGAAGAAGAAGAAGAAGAAGAAGAAGAAGAAGAAGAAGAACCACCCACTGTTGAGATCATGCATAATCTCTGGCTTCCTGTTGAGTTTTCAAAAGGAACCTGAAGGACAGGCTGCCATTACTTGAGTCTTTCTCTCACAAAGAGGGTAACTAGGAGCTCCAGTGGCACAATCAGTTAGCACACAATACTTATACTGCAAAGAGGGTAACTCTTGGGTTCATTTTCTGGTTTGTCTCATGCTGACCTTTATTTACTTGGAAACAGCACAAGCTTCCTAAATGTGTTTTGAAATATGTGCACGACTATTGCTCTTTTCTCACCTTAGAATTGTTGTTTCATTTTTGTTACTTCTGGTTAAGTGCAGTTTTCCCCAACAAAGGCTTGAATCTTGACTGAGACATGTTTCCATCTGAACTGGCGTGTGTTCAGTATGCTGTGCTCTTTGATGTCTTGGCCTCTTGAGACTAGTGAGCTCCTTTGGAAGGTGGTGAGGGTTTCTGTGTTTCCCCTTGGCCCACTCAGAACCTGATGCTTATTATTTAATGTTCAATTAATCAATAGAATCAATGGTTCTTTATTACACACACCTATGATGTGCTACGTGCTCTCGTACACACTAATGGAAGACAAAGCAGTTAGAGAAAGCAGAGACAGCCTCTACTCTCATAGGGTATATTTCTCAATGGGAGAAATTTTTCCAATTAAGCAAGTATAAACAATAAATAAGTCATAGTTTTAAGCTCTAAGTAGCACTAGGAAAGAAGCCTAGTCACTGAAATAAAAAGCTACTACTCTCTGAAGCTACTACTCTCTAAAGCTACTACTATAGATTTAGTATATTAGTTTCATTTTTAAGAGCACTGGAAAAGAACAAAGCGATAGTCAAATAAAAATTGTATTCTTACCCTGAAAAAGACATAAGCCAATGGCCCACCAGGCCAAACAATAGACAGAGGAGGAACTGAGTAGTTAATAGAACAAAGAGATGGGCCACTTTACTACTAATAAAGAAAGGACAAAAATAAAACAAGGCGATGCTATTTTAACTCAATCGGAATTGCAAAAGTTAGAAAGTCGAATAATGTTAGGTGCTGATAAGAATCTAAGGAAATGATAGGTTCTTGCATTACTGCTATGAATTAGAACTGTCCAGCAATCTGCCAGCACTGCCTAGACAAGCCAGCATGCTTCCACTACCCACCAGAACTTGTCCCTGAGAGAACAGAATCTTGTTTCTCCTTCCCATCTTCCTCTCTGCTCATCTGGCGCTGCGCTTGCCCAGGTGCCTGCACTCCTTTGGCCCAATCTGCTGAGCATCACAGCCCCTCCCCTTCCTTTGTAGGCTCTAGCTGAACACCTTCTCCAAGATGCTGCCTTGGGTCCTTCTTGCTGTGCAATCTGTATGAACTCAAATGCCTGTAGGACCACATAGGTAGCAGGAGCCAGCAATGAGAACGTACTGGAAGCCCCTTGTTGGGGGCCTCACTTCAGCACTTGTGTCTACAACTTCTTGTATTTCAGGAAAGCTGAAGGTCTGAAATTTGTGTCACAATCTTCTGCTTTTAAAATGTAGGTGACAAGTTTGGAAGTTTTAGAAACACCAAACTATCTATAGGCCAGGCCCAGCACAGCCTTTCCAACCATGACTTCCATCTGTGAACTTCCTGTTAGGGAGGAGGCCCCAACCTCCAGCTGCTTTTCTCAGTTCTGCCCTCCTGGTTGCCCTCTGAGCATTCTCATCTGACTGCTCAGTTGATACCTGAAAGTCAAACTTGAACCCATCTTTCCCTCAGAAAAGTCACCTATATGAGGAACAGAGGAAATGGCTGGTGAGGCAGGAGCTCACAGAAAGGACTTCCCTGTGTGTCCAGGTGAGGATGTGGTAGAAGCTCCTAAGAGAGAGAGAGAGAAGGAAAGCAGTGCGAGAAAAGGAAATGTTCCCTGAGGAATGGGAAGAGGTACCAGAGGCTCCCAAGACAAGGACTCAGCATACACATAAACATGCTGTAGGCCGGGAAGGCCCAGCTTACTTGAAAAGAAGTAAGAAGGTCGTTGTGCCATGTGGCTTCATATACAGGCATGAAGGGGTGGAGGGGTTAGTATGAGTGTTAGGAAATAAGTTAGAAACAATGGCTGGCCAGAGAGCTCAGTGGACTAAAGCAGCTACTTAGGCAGACAAAAGGAACCAGGTTTGATCCCCCACCATGCCATGCCAGCCCCACTCCTGGGGCACGCTGAGACGACAACTGAGACTGGGCACGGTGGCATGCACTGTAATCCCAGAAGGTGGGAGGCCGAAAACAGGAGGATCACTAGGAGTCTGATCTATGTAGTGAGACCCTGCAGACCCTATTCAGTAAGTATTTTACCTTTTAGTAAAATGTTTTAAAATAATAAATAAATAAATAGCATGATTTGTCTAAACCAATTATTTGCAAGACACATTCGACTTTTGTACAGGCGCAGTTGGGAATTAGTTTAAAGCAGTTCTTACATGTGTGGACTACACTGCTCTTCTCTGATGCCTGCCTAGTGATAACTCCCAGGAGTCATCGTCACTCATGCATGATCATAGAGGCCACGTGCCCCTCAGCCTCGCGCCCTCAGCTTCCACCTGACCCTCTCAGTCGTCCTCCTATCACTGAGCCTTCACGAGTGCAGAGGAAATCATGAGGAATTTAGGAGAAGGGAAAGATTACCCAGATGAGAAACATTACGTTTACAAGGTCATCTCTCTGTTCAGGGGAGGAAGAAAGGCTGCTTAGAGCAACTTGGACAAACATGACTCACTGTGCAGAGACAGTGTGTGAAGACCCAGCCATGCGCTCCTCCCGGCTTGCCATGAAGTCGTGACACACTTGTGAAAATGAGAGCCACACTTTCACCATTTTCATCAGCATGTCTAGTTCATATTTGGGGTTCAAAGAAAAATATCTTTATTAAAGAGTATGAGATGGTAGAAGAAACATGGAGTGAGGACTGGAGAGATTGCACCTTAGTCTGCCCTCTGCCAGTTACCACAGCAACGGAAGCCCAGCAATCGTCACAGAGTCGCTCAAAACAAGCAGCCCTGGATGCAGTAATCAAGCTCCCATACTGCTCACGGGAATGAGCAGAGACCAGAAAGGCAGGAGACTCAGACACCCTGCTGCCTGGTGCAGGGTGTGGGGAGAGGCTCAACTGATTTTTGGAATAACAATATCCGTAAAAGGCTATGGCGTTATCAATGTCTCCACAGATGATCCCACATATGGTCCCGCTACAAAGACAATTCCAACTTTTCCTTTGCGGACTCCTACCATTTTTACTTCTTTATAGACAGAGTTCAACCTTGCCATGGTTCTCTCCACAGGTAACACTGAACTGGCGACTGTGAACAGTAATATCACGCTTCTACTTTCCCAGACACCTGGGTTTGCCGTTCCTAGGAAAAAGTTTAGATTCAGGCTTCTTCGAGGAGAGTAGGGGGCGGCCCTTGGGCCTCCGGTTGCTAACAGCTCCAACTGTGCTATTCAGCTTACTGAGGGGCTGAGAAGCCTCTGCAGGGCAGAGGGGGAAATTAGTGACTCTGTGGATAATGACTATCCAAAGAGCCCGGGGAGATGACAAGATCTGCACATGCGCTTCGCCACCACTCCTTTCCTGAGTGCTGTAGAAAGGGCCCCAGCCAAAGGTGGCTCAACTGCTACTTCAGCAGCCAGGTGACACACACCAATGCTGCCCTGTGACTGATGACCATGCACTCCTTTCCATTCATCCCAGAAAACTTAGAAAATGAAAGAGAGCTGTGCTGGCCCACACTGGGACACACTGAGACGGCAATGGAGACTGGGCGTGGTGGTGCCTGCTTGTTGTAATCCCAGCTCTTGGGAGGCTGTACACAGGCGTATCACTACAAGTCCCATCTAGTAGTGAGTGACACCCTGAACACACTGCAGACCCTTCCCTAAAATACAAAAAAAAAAAAAGAAAGGAAGGAAGGAAGGAAGGAAGGAAGAAAGAATGAAAGAAAGAGTGATTTTTATCATACTGATACCATCAGATACGAATTCCTTGGCAACCTCAGTATTTTATTATTTAAAATAATTTTTTTCAGCAAGATGGCAAGAGAAGCACACACAAAAAATTAATTGCTTTGAGCCGGGCGTGGTGGCGCATGCCTGTAATCCCAGCACTCGGGAGGCTGAGGCAGGAGGATCGATGCGAGTTCGAGACCAGCCTGGGCTACAAAAGTGAGCTCAAGGCCAGCCTGAACTGCATAGCGAGACCCTGTCTCAAAAAGACAAAAAAAAAAAAAAAAAAATTAATTGCTTTTCTAGTACACAAATAAACAATTTGAAAAGGATATTGTAAAAATTATTCTGTTTACATTAGCATCAAAGGATAAAATGTGTATTAATTTAATCAAAGTGGTAAAAGATTTATACAATAACTATAAAATATTGCTAAAATAAATTACAGGAAGCATAAATAAATGGAAATATGTCTCATGTTTATGAACTGAAAGACTGAATATGGTGACAAGCTACTCAAAGAGCGTTATAGTATATATTAACTATAATCCCTATCAAAATCACAATGATGTTCCTTGTAGAAAAATAAAAACCCACCCTAAAATTAAGATCAAGTGATCATAAGTCAAAGAAAGCTTGAAAAAAGAACAAAACTGGAAGACTTACACTTTCTAGTTTCAAAATTTATTAAAAACCTATAATAATCAAAACAGTGTACTGTTGGCATAAACATAAATATAATACAGAGATCGGTGGGGTAGAATAGACAACCCAGAAATAAACTAGGCTTTTCTTTCTTTCTTTCTTTCTTTCTTTCTTTTTTTTCCTTTGAGACAGGCTCTCACTGTGTCATACAGGCTAGGCTAGAGTTCACTACGTAGCCCAAGCTGGCCTTGAACTTGTGGCAAGTCTATAGCTACAGCCAAATACTTTTTGACTAAGGTGCTAAACTCAGTCATCAGAGAAAGCAAAGTCTTTTCAACAAAAAGTGCTGGGAAGTGTAGATATCTTATATACAGCAGGATGAAGCTGGACTCCCACCTAACACCATCTATAAAAATTAATTCAAGGTAGATTGGAGACCTAAATGTAAGACCTAAAGCAATAGAACTCTTAGAAGTAAATATAGGTCAACACTTGAACGTTGGATCCACAGTGATTTTTTTGGATATGATAATCAAACTAATAAATATAGTAGATGACATTAAATTAAAGCTAAAGGCTTCCATACATAAGAAGGCACTATGAAGAGAATGAAAAGGCCATCTTTATGAGAAAACATGTGCAATAATATATCTGAGAAGAGACTTGTGTCCAGAGTAAATAGAAAACTCCTAGCAGTGACAACAAAACAACACGACTCAAAAATGGACAAAGGATTAAGCAGCTATTACTCCAAAGAAGATACATAAATGGCCAATAATCATACAACAAGATACTGAAGGGCATCAACCATGAAAATGCAAAGCAAAGCGACGGTGAGAAATCGCCTGTCACCCATCTGTGGGCTACTCTTTAAAAAGCAGGAACAGAGAAAAACAATTATTGATGAGACTTGGAGAAAGAGAAATGCTTAGATATTACAACTAAGAAGACAGAATGATGCAGCCACTTCGGAAAAAAAGCCCACCTACAGCCCAGCGACTCCACTTCTGGACATCAATCCTTCAAAAACTGAAAGCAGGGACTCCAGATATGTATCGTTTACACCCACATTTATAGCAGGATCATGCACGGTTTATTTTATTAAAGTGAGAAAGCCGCCACCACTAGATGAATGGGCAGATAAAACGTAGTTTGTGCATCCAGGGGAACATTACCCAGTCACTAAAAGGCAGGAAACCTGACGTATGCCGCAAAGAGAATGGACCCGGAGGACATCACGCTAAGTGAAGAAGAAATACTGTCTGGTTGCACTTATGAGAGGCACTTAGCCCAGTCCAAATCACAGAGATAATGGTCCGGTTGCTAGAGGCTAGGGACAGAGAGGAGTGGGGAGTTGTTATTTAATGGACACCAAGTTCCACTTCTAGAAAATGAAAAGAGCTCCGAAGATGTATGGTGATGAAAACCGCACACCGCTATAGGTGTCTTCACGGTCGCGGAGCAGTACACTTGAAACTGAGAGGATCGGCTTTATGTGCTATGCATTTTACTGCAATAAAAAATTGGACAGTAAGTACATAAATTCCTGCTACTTCACCACACACATGACGTGATACCCCAGGTCTTCCAGAGAGCAACTCAAGAATTCCTTCAACACAGATGTGCTCCTGGGAAGCAGAAGGGAGTGAGTGGGGTCTGCTGCTCGGCTTTTGCAGCCTAGAACTGACCAGCCTCCAAAGTGCTGTCATCTCAGTGCTTTGTGAACAAGAGCTCATGGAGGACAGTGGCAGTGCCCCATGTGGAAAAGCATGGTTTGTTTCACTATTCAAGTGTGGCTTGTGACCCCCAAAGTTGGCAAGACCAGCACACCTGGAGGCTATTTGGAACTGCAGTTCTTGCACTACTCCTACGGAATCAGAATTTGCATTTGAATAAGATCCCCAGTGATGCGTGCACACTTGGAGGCTTGAGGAGCATTGGCCCCATGAACTGAAATTATAAAATCAGTTTCCACTCAGATATCTCCCCCAACAACTACAAAATCCCTAAGGCAATCAGACCTTCCTCTCGGTGTGAAATACAAAGCTGCAATGTAAAGCAAGCCAGCAGCAGACAGAATTCCCAAGCTTTGCAAAAGATGCAGAGGTTCACAGACTTAATGGATGAGATATCGGGGAGCTACTGGAACCATACACGCTGCATCCATAAGCAAGGAGCTGACAGTTGTGGACCAGTGGAGGAGTGCTAATCTAGCGGCAGGATGACGTGCCTTCCAAACAGATGATTTGAGTATCAAGGAATTTAAGACAGGCCCTTGGGAGGGGAATGAGGAGGTGCGCGACTATCTTCATAAAAACGGCCTCCTTTATGATTATACTGTGAAAGGCAAATATAATTTCATCAAAAACCATGGTCAAAGAGAAAGTCAGAATTCCAATCTTTACTTATTACTTATAATTTAAGTTGTACAACATAATATGTATTTTTGTGAGTTTCAGTTGCAATTTTAGAGATGAAGTCTGATCGAAAATTTTGTCACCGTTCATTGTTACATTTAACCCTAGTTTTAACAGCACCCATGTCAAGTGGGCTTTTCTAATGCTGGTTTTCTTCCAATAATACCTGCTGAGGTGAAATTGTCACTGCGTGTTCCTTTTTCTGTTTCCCTCATGGATTTTCTATTTTCTCCTTATTGACAAATACAGGTGTGCGTAGTTAAGAGGCACAAAATAATATGACCTCTTAGCACAGTGTGAAACAATGAAGCCAATCAGCCACGACCTCCATCGCCGCAACCATCTGGCATGGTTTGTGGTGAGAACACCTTCAGGACACGTCTTGTTTGTGTCTATAATTGACACAACTCACTTCATAGCTAGGTGAAGAAGTCATTTTTAGTAGGTGTTTCCTGGGGAGGTATTTCAGCTCACTGTGCCTCCCCAGAAGGGGTTCATTCATGGGGAACAGATGCCTCTTCAGTGACTTATTACCTTGTCCACCATGAGGAAGTTCTCTAGCGTCTCTCCGTTGTCACAGGTGATGTCACCAACCTCTCTCACAGCTCTGGGCAGGATCTCTTGCACCTCCTGGGCAATCATTCCTATGTACAAAACACTCCAGCAGACTTAGTCAGAGGAAGGATCAGAGGGAGCAAATGTGGGCAGGCTTGAATCAGAGTGAGACTCTGAGAGCCACGGGACATCTTTAGAAATAGACACTTGGCCCTGCTAAGCTTTAGCTCGGATCTACCATCAACTGTGTGCAAACAGGAAACCCTGAGCAGAGAACCACCCCAGGACTAGAGAGAGAGCATGAATTCTCTTCCTCTATTTCTATTTAAAGACTCTGTCAAGTGTTGGAAAGGGTGAGCAAATACCTTTAAACCCCTGTACATAGCAGGAAATGTGAGACATTCCTTTGAATTCCTTTCTTTTTCTATGGAAGGACTTGCCCTTACATGTTCCTTCAGTGTTCTTGGGCTAGGCATAAGCATTAGTTTATTTTATTTATAACCTAGACCCTTCCAGCTACCCTCCTGTTCCTCCCGCTCTTCACAACCTGCCCTCCCACAGGTTAAGTTACTTATCCACGAGCAAGAGAACCCCAGGGAAAAGAAGCAATATATTCAGGCCTCTCCACTGGGACATGCCATTCAGGTGCAGGGAGGGAGGTGTTAGGAATGAGGACACCGAAACCCTTTAACCTTTCCTGGCCTAGTGGGCATGGGGTTCACAGAGGATGAGTGAGAGCTGGGGTACTGCCAGCTGCCATAGCACTCCACTTCAAAACAAAGAGGAAATCAAAGCTTCAGTGGCTGACACCACAAAATTAAAAAGGGAATTCGCGTGCGTACCTGTCTGGTGGGCAGTGTTTATTCCCATTGCAGATGCAAATTCAGGCTTGTAGTCGTATTCGACAATCCTCATTTGGGCTATTCTCTGCAGCTGCTCATTTGTGTCAACCTGATTTAATTAAAGGAGAGCAGATTCACAGTGTTTAGATATTGGCTATTCAAATCAATGCCCAGGGAGGCTAGGAACAGTGACAATGAGATGCTTCTTTTCTTTTATCCAAAGTAGTGTAAGAGAAGTATCTAGATTGTAAGGTCCACATCAGGGAGCTACATTCACTGACTAGTAACTTTTTTTTTTTAATTAATTTTTTTATTTTTTTATTTTTTTCTTGTTTCAGAACTTTTGTTTGTTTATTCACTCATTTTTATTATGGCCGGCTCAGCCCACCCTGAGGGCAGGGCTGGCATAGCATGTGGTGCCAGGGATTGAACCGTGGTCCCTGAAGCTGCCCAAGCTTTCCCAAGCAGGGGCCTTAGACCACTGAGCCATCCTGCCAGGCCCCACTGACTAGTAACTTGACCCAGGGTTTTTGTGCCCAAATTATAGGGTAAAATCTTTTTTCTTCTTCTTCTTCTTCCTCTTCTTCTTCTTCTTCTTCTTCTTCTTCTTCTTCTTCTTCTTCTTCTTCTTCTTCTTCTTCTTCTTCTTCTTCTTCTTCTTCTTCTTTTTTGTACATAGGGTCTACAAAGTCTCACTACACAGACTGGACTCATAGTGATTCTCCTGTTTCCAGCCTCCCAAGCACTGAATTATAGGCACTCACCACCACACCTACCCAATCTTAGCCACCTCTCCAACTCACTGCACCCTGTGGCGGGGTCTGCATGGCATGCTGGGGATCAAACCTCAGTCCCTGCATCTTACTGTGCTGAGCTATCTGGCTTGCCTTTAGGGTAAAATCTTTTTCTTTTGTGGGACCGGGGTTTGAACTCACGATGTTGCACTTGCCAGGCAGGCACTTTTGCCGCAAAGCTATCACCCTGGCCCCCCTCAGGGTACAATCTTGACCTGTCACTGATCTTGCCCTACTTCTGTCCTGAGAACTGAATCTGCCTTTTGAGAGGAGGTTTTTTACTTTGTTGAAAAAACAATGGCTCATCTGGACTATAAGGCATCATTTTCCCACCCAAACTTGTATTTATAAGTTGAAGGGGTAGTGCTTTGTTCAAGGTCCTATATTATCCATTTGCTTTTAAGTATTTTGTAGAGGCAAATTCCTTCCAGTGGATTACAGGTCTGGCTTATTCAACTTCTGGTCCTGCAGGATACAGAACTAGGAAGCTCAGTTCCCCAGTGTCACTTTGGTCAACTAAGGCCCCCTCTTCTGAGATCCATCCTCTGATCCCGGTCACTGCAGAGTCCTCCAACTCATTCCATTGGGTCCCAGCAAAAGACTAGCAATCACAGTAACATGCATTTTCTCTAAAGCAAAATGAGCTTAAGACAAAGAATTCCTTTGTAGGTTTATTGTTGTTATTTTAATGACTTGTTGAAACTAGTAGGATCAATTTTCTTAATAACCTTATTTAACAGCAAAACAATAACTACAACAAAAAACACCTTTAGTAGTTTCCTCAAGTTTTTAAAAAAGAATTGCTGCGTTGGGGCTGGCAGAGCCCTTGCCTAGAATATTCCTGGGTTCTGAAACCAGTGGTGTCTTGGCAGTTACAACTATACTGGCAGGGCATGCACCCATGTATTAGAAGAGTCAGACCTGCTGCTGCTATTGTTGTTTTAAGAAAACTCTGCTGTGGTTGTCTGCTCCTCCCTGGATCTATTCCATGCTCCAGAGGACAGCTCTTCCACAGTCAGGGCTCACTGTCCTTCCCCGGCTTGCCTGGTTGTGACACTGGATGTGATAACAGAAGCTTAAACTCACTTGGCTACAAGGGCCAGCTTTACTTCAGAGACGTAACTAACAGTACAATTTTGAGTTTCTTACTGTTTTAATAACTACTACTATCAGGAGCTAAGATCAATCCATTTATTATTTGTTTCACTCAATTAATAGTTATAAGTATATATTATGCACTATTAACTGTCAGAACTTTATTTTATTATTATTTTTTATATTATGGTGGGCTCACCCTGTCCTGGGGATGGGGCTGGCACAGCACGTGGTGCTGGGAAGTGAACCATGGTCCCTGAGATTACCTAAGCTTGCCTAGGCGGGTGTTTTAGACTGCTAAGCCATCTTGCTGGTCCAAGAACTTTTAAAAAATATTGCACTTTTAAAGTTTCTGGCCTCCTTTTCCCCCTGTGGTGCTGCCAGGCCTGCAAGTCTGGGTAGAGCCGTGGACATGGGTCTGTATTACACAGGATAGGTTTTGTTAAGGTTGTCAAGAACAAGGCCTACTTTAAGAGATACCAAGGAAGTTTAGAAGACAATGAGAAGGCAAAACTGATTACTATGCTAGGAAATGCTTTGTAATCCAGGACAAAAATAAGTACAACACACCCAAATACAGAAAGACAGTTTGTGTAACTCACAGACATATTTGTCAGGTCACTTATGCCTGTATTAAAGGGGGTAGGATAGACTGTGTAGCACATGCACATGAACTACCAAAATACGGCGTGAAGTTGGCCTGACAAGTTATGCAGCGTACTGTACTGGCCTGCTGCTGGCCCGCAGGCTTCTCAGTAGGTTTGGCATGGATAAGATCTATGAAGGCCAGTGGAGGTGACTGCAGATGAACACAATGTGGAGAGCATCAGTGGCAAACCTGGCGCCTTCCCCTGCTGTGGGGATGCAGGCCTTGCCAGAACTGCAACTGTCAATAACGTTTTTGGAGCCCTCAAGGGTGCGGTGGAAGGAGGCTTGTCAGTCCCTTACAGTACCAAACGATTCCCTGGTTATGATTCTGAAAGCAAGGAGTTCAATGCAGAAGTACATCAGATGCGCATCATGGATCAGGATGTTGCAGATTATATGCATTCCCTATGGAAAAAGATGAAGGTGCTGACAAGAACCAGTTCTCGAGCCGGGCGTGGTGGCTCACGCCTGTAATCCCAGCACTCGGGAGGCTGAGGCAGGAGGATTGGTACGAGTTCGAGACCAGCCTGGGCTACAAAAGTGAGCTCAAGGCCAGCCTCAACTGCATAGCGAGACCCTGTCTCAAAAAGACAAAAAAAAAAAAAAGAGAAACAGTTCTCTCAGTACATCGAGAACACTGTAACTCCAGACATGATGGAGATGCATCAGAAAGCTCCGCTGCTCCACAAGAGAATCGAGCCTATGAAAGGAACCCTGAAGAGAGAAGTTAAAAACAAGAGGTGGAACTGTCCCAAAATGTCCCTTGCCTAGAAGAAAGATCAGGTAGCTCAAAAGAAGGCAAGCTTGCTTAGAGCTTCACAGGAAGCAAACCAAATGCCTATGAAGATTTCTCAGATAAAGACCAATAAACTTATTCGTCAAGCAAAAAAAGAAAAATAAATAAATAAAGTTTCTGGTCCCAACTGGAAGACAGGCGGACACATCCCATATAATTAACTATAATCAGAAACACAGGATGTTACTGAAGCTGCGGCCCTCCCTACAGCTCTGGGAAGTTAAGAGAAGAGCTTCCTGGAGACGGTGAAGCCCAGCCTAGAGCTTGGCTTCCCTCCCCTCCCTCAGGCCTGTGCTCATGCTGCTTCGCTTGCCTTCAAGCTCTCTCTTTTCCCCTCCCACTTAAACTTCCCCTCCTCAGAGGTGCTTCGACCCCATGCCTAGGAAGTGTCCCTCCACATTCTCTGCTTTCTGCTCTGTTCTCCTTCAGGGTTGTAACCACAGCAATCTCCAGGTGACCCGTTGTGTCAGTTTCATTCTCTGTCTTCCCTCACCAGGCCTACACCCTACGAGGATGCAGATTATGTGAGACCAGAGTTTTCTATTGTCCGAGAGCAGCCTCTAGCACAATGCTTGGAATGTTGACTGTGCTCAACTAACGGTAGAGTAAATACATTGATAATTTTAAGTTCCAAGGAAAGGAAAGATATAGACTAAGGCGGAAGTAGAAAATGCGACTAAAATAACACTCATGAACAGAGACAGCATTAGGACACAAGTGGCAAAGCGGCAGGCCTTGTAAATGAAAACTTCATAACCAAGACAGAATCTGGGGTTATAAGCCTATGAAGGCCAAGGCCAGAGCTGGACAGAAGGAACAGTCACAGTGTCACATTATGCTGCGCTCACACTGTGAGCCCCGTTGGTTACTCACTCAACAATTATTTATTGAGTAGCTGCTATGTACCTGGTGCTGTCCTAAGCCCTGGATTTTCTATGACTATCTCTTAGTTGGAGTTCAGAACTTATTAAAAGTTTATTTTTAGCAAAGAGCAGATGCTATATCTTAATCATCTCAGAGCCTGCACTGTGCCTAAAAAGAGCTTGAGAAAACTTTCAATGGAGAAAGAAAGACATGAAAGTAGTGGCAGGGCAGAACAATTCCTGACGCAGCTGAAGAGGGGCAGTCAGTAGGGATCCCTCCTGGACTGCCCTGGCACTGCCCAGACCCTTGCCTGGCCAGCTGACAATGCCATGTGCTTCCTCATCCACCCCCGTTCTGCCTACACAGCCTGTCGGGGGTTCCCCTGCAGAGATTAGAGCGAGTCCATCCCTTTCTGTCGGGTGGAAAGCAGAGGAACCCTCACCCTCCTGCAGTGCACATGACAGACAGGGAAAACGACCCCTGGTTTCCCACTGGATCCTTCCCTTCATTTTCTGCAAAGACCTTGTTAGACAAAAAGGTTCTCAAGCACTATTATCATTGCTCTTTGGGAAGATGTTTTATCAAATAAAATATTGAGAATCAATTTAAAGTGCTAAACACCTTATGTAACCAGCTTCTTCAAACAGAATGCTCTTCTGGTTTCTAAGTCTGAATTATAGACATCCCAAAGCCAGACCAAAGACTGAGGATATAGCTCAGTGGCACAGTGAGTATGAGGCCCTGAGTTTGATTCCTGGTAACAAAGAAAAGTCTATACCAAAGCCAAATTGATCCCAGAGCCAGGCAGATGCAGGCCACACTACATG
Organism: Myocastor coypus; assembly: GCA_004027025.1. NCBI lineage: Eukaryota > Metazoa > Chordata > Mammalia > Rodentia > Myocastoridae > Myocastor > Myocastor coypus. Next base: position 4,275 of record PVJA010017516.1, on the reverse strand, counting down.
TTCTCTGTGTGCAAAGTTGGCCCAAGAAAACTTTTTTTTCTTTTTTAAGGAAAGGGTCTACAGGGTGTTCAGGGTCTCACTACTAGATCAGACTCATAGTGATCCAACTGTTTACAACCTCCCAAGAGCTGGGTTTACAGGCATGCACCACCACACCCAATCTCAATTGCTGTTTCAGTGAATCCCAGGGTCAAGGTCAGCAAGGCAGGCCTGAGGATTGAAGCCCCAGCTCCTGCACCTGCTTGCAGGTGCTTTAATCTACTGAGCTATTTGGCCAGCCTGAGCCCCAGAAAACTCTGAAGACAAGTCCGGACCTTCTTAGGATCCTTCCCAGGCTCCCCACAGAGGCCAGCACAGAAGGCACCAACACGTATTGAAGAAGAAGCTAGAATCCGGACTTGAGTGTCTGATTTGATCCTATGGCAGATTTGGGAAGTTTTCACCATGGATGCATTGGTCGGTGGTAGCAGGCTGTCTCATGCCCACAGCCTGGCCTCGGCTGACATTTACTCACACAAAGCTGAGGAACATTGGCCTTCGTTTCTCAGCCCGCGGGTGACTTTGCAAGCTTCGCTTTCTGCAGTCTTTGCCATGTCCAGTTGTGTCTTGAACTGGCACAATGGCTGGTGTAGCTGGGAGCAAAACAAAACCACTGGGTCTTTGATCTGAACTGATGGATTTTGTCGAGTGTTATTTTTAAATAGCTTGCTATCTTTTTTCAGGTTGTACCACCGAATTTGACACATTCAACTTTTAACTTTCTCATGGTGTTTTGGTTTGGTTTGGGGGGTATGCGGTGACATCAGTATTTTTCACTTTCCCTTGGTTTGGAGCAGGTCCTTACTTCCAAATTCAGCTGAATTTTCATGTCACACCGTCAGAGCTGCATCCCCTTCTCTGGTCCCTCATCACATCAGTAGACACAAGGCCAAGTGAAGCTACTTTTCATCACTTGGGTCAACCTTATGCCCCAGCGCTTCGGCTGCACAGGTCCCAGTCTCACCTCCATCATCTTTTCTGTGTCTGGGATGTACATCTGAGTGAACATTAGAGCCCGCCTCCAGGACTCCATGGAGACAGCCTTGTGCTTACGCTACAAAGCAAGCTTTGGGGCCCTGAGTGAGGAGACACACAGTCAGGGAAAGACAGCGGTCTGTATTCACTTTCCCTGGCCATGGTATTGAGGAACACAGCGAGCTGTTGCATTTCACAGTGGCTGGTCCAGAAGTTCGCCTTTGGTGGCACCCATCCTTAAAGAGCAAGGAGGTACCTCTGGTCCCATGCACACCATTGTACCAAGCAAGGGTCACTGCTATGATGTAAATGTTTGTGTCCTCTACAAAATTCATATTGAAATTTGATCCCCATTGCAGCAATTTTAACATGTGGAGCTTTTGGGCAAAATAATTAAGTCTCTGGCCTTGTGAATGGAGCAATATATTATAAAAAGTCTGGGCCCTTGTTGCCTCTCCACCCCTTTCACCCTATAAAGACATAGTGTTCAAGGAGCACTATAGCAGTGGAGACAAAGACCACTACCAGACTCGGAGCCACCCAGCACCCTGATCTTAGGCTTCTCAGCCTCTAGAACAATGGGAAATAGCTCTTTATTATTCCTAAGTTACTATATCCAGTACATGGTATCTTGTTATAGGAAGTTTTCCAAAGAGTTTAGAAGACCTGCTCTTTTACTATTAAATACTGGACAAAACTAAAGCTCTGATCATGGCACATGCCTGCAACCCCAGCTGCTCAGAGGCCAAGCAGAGAGGACTACGTGAGCCCATGAATTCAAGAACAGCCTGGCAATGTTGGGAAACTGAGTCAGAGAGAAGCGAAGATGAAATTCGCCCATGCATCTTATCATCCGTCTGCCTTTATTTCTCTCAGCTCTGTAATAGGTGGCAGATGGGGCAGAACAATATTCTAGAAACATCTATTTCCTAAGTGCAGATAGGCCAAATGCATATAGAACAAATATACTGATATAAAACAATGTATTACCTATGTCTCATTTTGTATAAGTAAAAAAGAATATTAACTATTGCTTTGCCTTGTACAGGTAATAAGGGCCCTGCATAAATGAACTTAGAAAAATCCCTTGACATAGGTAAAATAATTATGGCCATCTCCCGCCCACAGACAAAAGACGCACAGGTCACCTCCTAGCAAAAGGAGTCTTGGACTGACAAAGCTGAGATAAACCTCCAGGCGTCTAACCATGACCTGGGATTCTCTTCTTCCATCTGGTTTCTGTGAGCACAAAGGGCAGACAGGAATTTCACATGCAGAATCTGGACTGAGGTTGTAGTTTATTCACACGGAGAAGGCTTCTCAAAGGGATCTGAGAGATTCCAGAGAAACTTGTGATTTTAAATTAATGTATTTCCTTTCATCCAAAGAGCAGAATTTGGAGACTTTTGATAAAAAGGAACAAATGTACAAGTCTGGTGGCAACAGCGGAGTTACACGGGATGAATTTTGCCTGCTTGTATCCATTTACACTTCAGTGGGACTTGGTAGTGAACGGTACAGTCAATTGCAAAGATACGCTTGAGTAGGTGTGACCTGAAATACAGACAGTTTATCTCTAAAATCCAAAGGCCTGGAATCTAGGACTCAATCTGGAAATGTATGTGAGAACTTTCTAGTGCTGTATTCCCATCTGGCACATAGGTCCCAGGTCTTCTAACAAGAGCCACGGTTTCCCTAGCATAGAAGTCTCCAATTACAACCATTCTTTGGAATCCTCTCAGCGAAGAAGGACATTCCTTGGCCGGTTTAGAATAACCAGTGCAGATTGGCAGTGGGAACAGAATGCAGACTGGAGGAAGGGCCACTGATGAACGGATTAGGCTCGCGCTTAGCTGAAAGAGAAAAGGAAAGCAGAGAAAGAGAGGTCTAAAAGCACAACTCTGTCTCAGAAATGCTTGAGAAAGGGAGAAGGTGGTGGGACCAGTGCGCAGGAAAGGATTTCAGTGGGGAGAGAGCGGAGGCCTATCCCACAAGTCAGAATCTTCATCCTAATCAGTTTGCTCCATCCAGCAGATATCCTGTCCAAGATGAGTTCAGTCTTTATCTCAACTAGTGGAAAATTTAAAATAGACCCCACAGAGCCAGGAAACAGGAACACTCCCATCTTATAGAAGACTAAAGTTCATAGGAAGTTCAGCATTTGTTTTTTTCTGATGTTGAGAACAGAAGCCAGGGCCTTCACACTAAGCTGTTTCCCCTTAACCCCCTTTTTAAAATCTTGAACCAAGATCTCAGAAGTTGTTAAGTTGCTCAGGGTGGGCACGAAAATTCAGTCCTCCTGCCTCAGGTGTGTACATCTGTGCTCAGCTTCCATGTTCTGCATCTTATCCAGTGTCACACAGTCGGAGAGGGCCCCACGTCAGGGAGCGCTTTGCTTATGTTTGGATCTGACTCTGTGGACTCTGTGACTGGCCCCCCACACACACAGAGGGGGAAGGGCTCTCCACCTGGGGGCCCCCCTGCACCAAGGGATTGAAGCATCTCAACTGCTTCTGAGAGAGAGAGGATGTGTGAACAAGATGACCACCTGTGTGGCTGGTGCCAGGGGCCTGGAGGCAAGAAGTTGAAAGACCCAGGGGAAATGTCGTCAGGAAGTGGACAGGAGCAGTGGTAGGAAGATTTACAGGGAGGTAGAGAGGCCAAGGGAAGATCTGGCTATTGACAGGCACGGGGGGTAGGGCAAAAGTCTGTGGAAAATAACTCTGAGAGCAGCGGTGTGTGAAGCCAGGGACATGCTGGCACTGCCCACTGCTCCAACCAGGGAATCCATTCTCTCAGGTAGTAACTGTTTTATAACTTCAGCAGGTGGCCGAAGCTTTTAAAAGTCATCTTTTTAGAGCAGCGAGATTATTGCAGTTCAACAGGTGGCATACAGATGCTCAGCGCCAGATGTGGCAGAAGCCAGACGCTCCCAGCACACCTGGCGCCGGCGAGGGCCCGCCCCCGAACTCACCTCCTGGATATTCTGCTTTGCCCGGCTGTCGGAAGGATGCATGACCGTCCCCATCACTTTCATGTTGCCACAGACAACCAGGGCTTCATCTGGTGAATCTGTGTTTATTCCTATTCGACCATGACAGACGACAGATTCCGGGACTTGTCCTCGCTGCCACAACACATCACTGTCATTTTCAAACTGCCCAGGGTTAGAGGCCTGCAAAAGTGCATCCACATAGTGCATTAAAGTTACAGTAGCAGGAAGAGGTGATCGGCAGCCTTCCGAGCAGAGGAAAGCAGACC